>PVJA010040885.1:0-18231 GCA_004027025.1 Myocastor coypus | reverse complement strand
GGAGGAGGAGGAGGAGGAGGAGGAGGAGGAAGACGACGACAACGACGACTTAGGAGACAGAGTCCAAATCAGTAGGGATTGCATCTGTGCACCAGGATAACGCAGGTAGGTTTTCTTATGAGCAGCAATGCATTTTCATATGGATAATATATTGTTTATACAATAACTATGAGTGTAAAGACCAACGTCTGGAAGGCCAGTGAAATATGCCACAATTTTAATTCAGAAGAAAGCTACAGGGGCTGGGGAGATAGCTCCGAAGCACAAGTGCCTGCTGGGCAAGTGCAAGGTCGTGAGTTCGAACCCTGGTCCCACAAAAAAAAAAAAAAAAAAAAAAAAGAAAGAAGAAAGCTACAGATAGCCTAAACTATGGACAGCTAACTATGACCACGAGGCCAGTATGATCTACAGTTTTAGAGATTTTGTGGAAGGCAAAATGCCTGGTCACCCACCTACAGTCCACAAACACTTTCATCCTACAACTGCAAAGATGAGTAGTTTGGACAGAGACCATAGGCCCTGCAAATGCGCGAGTGCTTACTGTCTGGCTCTTTACAGAAAACAGTTTGCTGGTCTTCGATTTAAAGAGGGGGACGGGGAGACTGGGAAGGTGGAAACAATTTTGAGAAGCGATTTACTGCACAATTTGTAGTTTGTGTTTGATGCGTATAGTGGGAAAGGAAGATGGACATCTTGTGGATGGCCCTTGGCTGGTCTGCCGTGATATCAGAGAACTGCACAGAACACAAGCGAGGAATGCGAGGCTTGCACTTGGTGGAAACGTTTACTATCAGGGATCTGTACGATGTTTAGAAGTTACAGGTGTGCGCTGAAAGGAGTGTCAGATAAGAGAGAAAGCGCGCACAATGAAATGAATGGCAGTAAATCTGTTTTTCTGAATTAAAGATCATAGTTATGAAATATTGAAAGCCTTTTCTGTTTTCTGTGATGTAGACTACAGTCTGAAATTTCGTATGCCAGCTGAGAGCCCACGTACAGACTCACTGCAAGAAATTACATTTCTTTTGCACTACTTCCGGGCTTTTCACAACTTTTGTCTTTTTGTGTATTGATTTGCATTTCAATAACCAGAACTCTCCATGGACCCTCAAGGGAAAGAAGTGTGGCCTATTCATTTTGGCATCCTATGTAATAAATGCATAGTAGGTATTTATTAATTGTTTTAATTAAGTCGAATGAGTTGAGAGAGGCTAGCTGTATTTCCGTGGGGTATTTCACAGAAGCTCCTTCAGTGGAAAGAGATTTAGAGAAGAGCACAGGCAAAAGCAGTCGCGGAAAAACCCTTGAAGGAAAGCCACACCGTAGAGATGCCCGTGTCCTTATTTTGAGAAGACTGCAGTACTGAAGAGGCTAACTGGCGTGGCTGAGGTGCACAGCGAGCCAGCGCTGTTCCTGATGATGTGTGTGTGCCTCTTCTGCTCTGGCTGGGCCCTGCGCAGAGGGAAAAGGCAGGTGGAAGAAAGAGCCCAGCTTCTGCAGCAGCTGCAGATGAGGATTTAATTATTCTCGTGTCTCCAAGATTAGGAACTTCTATATTTAAAGTAAGTACCCCTGCGGCTGGGGAGATAGCTCAGTGGTCTGAGTGCATGCCTGAAAAGTGCAAGGGCCTGGATGAGGTGCTTGGTACCGCATGCTGGGCCAGCCTAGAGGCCTGGGCAGGCTGGCCTGGCCATGGAAACCGGGTGTAGTGGCACATCCCTGTAATCCCAGCACTGAGGCAGCTGAGACAGCAGGATCACCACGAGTCCCAGCTGCATACTCAGATCTTGTACAAAATTAATTAATTAATTAATTTAAAACATGAAGTAAATACAACAGCAAATATTTAATTACTAAAGTAAACATTTTCAAATTACAAACTTTGTGTTCACCCCAACACAAAACAATCTGATAGGCTTCAGTGTGTCTTGTTGGAGATAATATTCATTTTTAACTCTAAGTCTAGACAGTTTCTGTCCATTGCCAGGCACCAGAACTGGCCGCTTTGTGGAAGCCAGAGTTTCCAAGCTCCTAAAGAGACGGTGCTCAGCATACACAATATAATCATGCTACGAGGTCCAAAGGAGAGTGAAGGATTCTAGTTGGGTATTTCTCAGTACTGGTGTGTGTGCGTGTGTGCATATGTGTGTGTGTGTGTGGGGGGGGGGTGTGTGTGTGTGAAACGTCACAATGTCTCCCCTGCCTTTGTATGCAATTTTGTTATAATAGCTCTGCAAAGACCCAGTGAGAGTAGTCGAGTGGTCAACCGCATGCGGTGACAGAGTCTGAAGCCAAGAGCTTAATGCCAGTTCACCAAAGGACTCACCGCATTTGGAGCCGTCTCCTCCCCCTAGGCTTCTCCTGAAATGAAATAATGATGATAGCTGCAAGATCACTGTTGTTTCAGCCAGGGCCTGTCAAGTGCTCCTTGCAGTAGAAAGCATTATCATTGCCCCGTGTCTTAGTTACCTTTTACTCATTGCTGGGACAAATACCTGACCCTCAAAAGGAAGGAAAGAAAAGTTTATTTAGCTCATAGCTTGTGGAGGTTTCAGTCCATATTCCACTGGCCCAAGGCTGAGTGGAACAGCGCAAAGAGCCTCCAGTTCATGGCGACGGAACAGCAACAAATTGGTGACAGAGTCAACCGACCAATCACAGCAGCAGAGCAACAGCACTAGTCTGTCTCTCTGTCTCTCTTTAAATTACATCAGGCTCTCTGCCTTAGCCTATCCACCTCAGGACACACCCATAATCCCAGAAGTACTCAGAGCGATAATCTCATCAGTACTAAAGCACATAATCCCAGTGACTCAGGAGTCAAGTCTCATTCTGTAGAAGTCCCCACTCCATGATTACATGAGGCTTTGAGGGGACAATTAGACATAAACCATAACAGCCTGGCGTCCTGAAATTGAGCGATCCAGGTTAACTGGGTTATGAATGGCCATGTGAGTGGAGGCAGAGTCTTCCATTCACTTCACCTTTTCTCTTGTGTAGGTGAGTCACGTGATAGTATGGACAGCCTTCCACCTTTATAGAGTGCTTATTCAGTACTGTGATGTCCTATAATTATGTACTGGATCAAACTGGGATTAACCTTACAGCTATGTGTGAACAATTCTGTCTGTCTGTCTGTCTCTCTCTGTCTCAATCTCTCTCTCTCTCTCTCTGTCTCTCTCTCTGCCCCCTTCTTTGCTCAAAATCAATTAGATCTACTCCTTGGCATTCCAGATCCCCAGGGCCATCTGGCCATACAGTTTTTCCCACATCTTGTCCGTGCTGTGATAGACACCATGGCCACAGGAGGCAGAGGAACAGTATAAGCCAAGCACTTATCTCATCCAGCTTGTTTTTTTTTTTTCCTACTGATAAAAGCATGCAGCTTAGAAGTGGGAACTCCCTGCAATAATAATAATAAAAATAATAACATATTGGTAAAATGTCCCTACAAATAAACCTGTTATCGAGGAAAAGAAATATGTCTTAGTTTTTAAAGTAAAAGGAGAAAGTTAGTTTTGATGAAAAATTTAAACAAGGGGTTGGAGGACACTTGCCAGGCATCTGGTGTGCATGTCACACATTTTCAGAAATTGACCCAACAATAGTAAATAAGCACACAATGTCCTGAGACCTAAACTACTAATTAGTTTTACTGTTTGACAAAATAAACATGCATGTTTTAATATCTAGTATACAATTTCTAATTTCCTTGGGCCAGGGAGATCGCCCAATAGAATAAGTGTTTGCCTGGCAAGTGAGTTCCACCCCCAGTTCTACCAAAAAAAAAAAAAAAAAAAAAAAAAAAAAATTGAATTCTAATTTCCTTACTAAAGAAAAGATATAGAGGCCATTGCTTTCCAATAGCTAGGGAAATAGGGATTAAAGAATTATTAAGCACATATCTCACAATGATAATAAGTGAGAACCACTTGCATGAATTTCACAAATCAGAAGAACTAAGTAATGCTTTCTTTAGTACGATGTATGTAAGAAACAGAAAATTCAGAACGTGAAAATTACCTTAAATTCATAATCATGTTTATGCTCAGGGCCAAGATGAAATGGACCAGGGGCAAATAAAACACCTCTAACACCCTACTTTCAAATATATATATATATATATATATATATATATATATATATATATATTTGTGACATATATCAAAATAAAATATTACTAGGTTACTATTAGCATGGTAAGAAGTATAAGCCTTTGACATTTTTAAAAGCTGTATCTCGAAGAACTTTAGCCTGCCGATCAAGCCAGAAAAGACACCCATGACTCAATTCTGTCAGCAGCAAGCCTTCGGATGCTAGGCCTTCAGAGGGGAGCGGGCTGCTTACAGACACTTCCACCGACATTCCTTCTACCAGCTCTCCTGCGGACTCAGATGTACCGACCCACACTGCTAAGTGTCTTTGCTTGAGGCAGTAGCTCTATTTCCACCAGCAGCATTGCCTGCCTGAACCAAGCTTTTGGCTATTGATGGGTACGCTTGCCACCCAGATGAATTAAATTATATAGGTGCACCCCCAACCAGTGGTGGAGGGACCCTGAGAAGCGGTGCAAACCCCACAGGAGCGCACTCGACACAGGTCAACAGGTCACCCCCAAAGAACTTGTTAGCATACCAGAAGGAGACACACCGAGATGGCTCGCCATGTTTCTTCTGACTCCACTTCAACTTCCAGTAGCTCCTTGACTTTGAATGCTACTCTTTATGACTGATAAGAATAGGCACATGTTAAACAACTGCACCACAGTGACTTTTCCAGTGCTTAGATCCAGGGAGACTAGAAGATGATGGTGATGTAACTTGTTGATCAGAAGAAAAAAGTGAAGAAAAAAGCTCCTTACTACTATCTTGGGGACAAATGTTAAAGAAGTGTAGGCCAATTTCCTATAGGAGTTTCATGGTTTATTCTTACAGGAAATGGGAAACCTGGATCTAAGAAGAAAATGTCACCCAAGGTTTATTGCCTCAGCATCTCCTGGTTTGAACCAATAATCAAACCTAATCACTGGGAGAAGCCACTATGGGAAAAGAACTAGCAGGGACAGCGCATGGACAGTCAGGGATCAGTGGCTGCCTGAACTGGAGGTGATGGCCAGGGCCCACCAGGCCATGTGTGAGGGCAACCCTACCAGAATCACTTCCACTTCACAGACCTGGCTTTATCTCCCACTGGGGAGGCGACAAAGCACCTGAAGTCCAGGGGAAGAAGCTACACACATTTCAGAGTGACTGGGATGTGCTGTGTAACACTGCACCTCTGTGCGTCCCTGCCAGGCACTCTTCCTCTTCAGATAGAAGAATCCTATCTGAAAGATGGCTATGACTCAGAGTTCTAAATGGATGCATGATCACCTTCCAGAAGTACAGAATAAAAGGGAAGAGGAGAAGACCATAGCATAGGGTTGGCTAGATAGCTCGGCAGATTAAAGCTCCTGCTGAGGCAGATGCAGGGACCAGGTTCAGTCTCTGGGGTGCTGTGCTGGCCCCACCCCATGGGTGTGCGGAGAAGGCAACTGAGAATAGGTGTGGTAGCACATACCTGTAATCCCAGTGCTTGGGAGGCTGAAAACACAAGGATCACTACAAGTCCCATCTGTATAGTGAGACTCTAGATCCTGCACTACATACATGAAAAAAAGAGAGAGAGTAAGAGATCAGATTATAAGTCCTATGGGGGGAACAGTGCCGTGAGACTGAATGAGATTATTTTCCTCAGAGACTTGGCATTATATAAGTTTTAACCTAGAAGAACACATTCCATATTTTTAATGCATCTTGTTTAATAAATCTAATAAATCTTACTTTTTGTCCAAAAAAGTTGCATCCCCAATATTTTTAATGAATCAAACATTTAAAAAGTCAAATATTTCCTTAAAGCTATGTCTGTCACTAAAGGATAACCATAACAAGTGAATGAATATTGCCTGCAGTTATATATTTGCAACTCGAATGTAAAATAAAATGAAGTGAGGTGGTATTTATTTATAGCTCGGATGGGAAGAAAATGAGTCCCTTTTTACTGTGAGCAAAAGGTAAAGTACGAAATAGCATTCGACTCTGGAAGTTTCTGGAAAATGATGGATACAGGTATCTATGTGAGCGAATGTATAGTTATTTCCAATTACTATCACTCAAACAATCAAGGTTTTCATCTGCCCTCCTTTCTCCTGCGCATAGACGGGCTCACAGAAGCAAACAGAAGAAGCTGATGAGGTGTGTCTGCAGCCTAAGCATCTGACAGGGGAGAACACCTGCATGACCTGTTAACCCAAAAGGAAAGCAAAACGACCGGCATCCATTTGTTGTCTATTTGCTTGCTACAACCACATCTCCTATTCAGCTGTCTTCGACAAATTGTTAAGTAATTCGCACAACGCAGGGATCAAGCCAGCATGCATCACCCAGTGACAGCAGCAGGCAAGCTCTGTATAACAGCGAAGGCTTATTTAGAGATCCCTCTATTTTCAGTGTTAGAAAAATCACACCCAAGGTGACACGAACTGTCTGCAATTGCACATGCTAGAGTGAGTTTGAAGAGGCCTTGTCCTGAAAAATGGAGTCTAATGATTGAAGAACTAGTATATTGATTTCAATATAGCATATTTCATAAAATACTACATGCACTGTTAAGGAAAATGCAAATATTAATAGAAAACAAAACAAAAAATGAAACAGAAGCAGTATATTGGAAATGATTCTCAGTTGAGATATGATATGTGATTTACCAAATAATTTACTCAGTGAAGAGTAGTCATACACGTTGATATCGATTCATGAATCTGAGGTGGAATTAGGACAAAAAAATAACTTTGGAAAGTGTGGCACAAGATTAGTTATACCTGAGACAAAAAACATCAACAAAATATATGCAAATGGTTCTTATACTTTGTAATGTTCCCCATATTGCCATGGAAAATGATGGCCACAGTCTACTTATGAACAAGTGCCTTAGTACAAGCTGGTATAACAAAACCCCACTGAGGGATTCAGGCTACATGCATTTATTTCTCATTGTACAAGAGTCCAACTTGAAAGCAGTGGCAGACCCAGCCGTTAATGAGGGCTACCTTTTTTTTTAATAAGGGCTCTAATCTCACTATAGGGGCATCCTCCTCATGGACTCATGTAACCTGAATTACCTTCCAAGCATCACAGCTCCTAATTCCTTCCCATTTGGAGTTAGGGCCTCAAGAGATGAGTGGGAGAGACTGGGACACAAATATACCGCTCATGGAAATGGGTACATTACTGTGTGATAGTTCATGATGTTAGCAGCAGTAAGAAATATTCAATGTGTCTTTAGGTGCTATGACAGTTTTAAATTATAAAACTACTTATATATTCCTCTCATGTCTAATGGGCTGTATCTTTTCCTGAAGAATTGGGGGAAATTTATGCCTGTTACTAGGGAAAGAATATGGTAAAATGACCTATCATGACTTTCAAGGTTCGGGCAAATAATAATGTGGCTTCCGCCTATACTGGGAGCCCTGGGTCCTGGAGCACTACAGACATGGAAAGCCTCTGGCCACTGTAGAGGTAAGGAATTAACATCTTAGATAGTGAAAGATAATAAATAAAGCTATGATGGGTTACTTGGGGTTACCTGAAACCTGGGATTCAAGGAGATGGAAAACAGCTTGCTCTAAAGGCTCCTCCATCATTGTCTCTTCCCTAATTTGGGAAGATACTGGTTGTTTTCTCCCTTGCTTCGAATGCTTTCAATTAGCATTTGTATTAACCTGATGTTAGGTAAATGGTGACAGAAGTAGTGGTCTCTAGTCTGCATTCCCCAAAGCAATTAAGCAAATTCCTTAGGCTGTCCTTTAGTACTCAATAAAAGTAATATTCTTTGGTGGGTCAAGGCTCACTTCAAGAGAGACAAATCTCGGTGAGTCCTCTGAGCTAAATTCATCAGGTTTCTCATCGTTCCTTTGGGCACCGACACAGAATATCACAACAGGCGACCCTGCAGTTTCCTGGGAGGAGAGCTCACGTGGGACTCACTGTTGTAACCCTGGAAGGCCTACTGCCCACTCACTCTTCCTCCCATTCAGTTAAGGTTAGCGAACTTGGGTAATTCACATTCCGTAAAGATGGAGGCGTTACCCTCAGGCTTGTATAAGGCACAGCTCCATTGCAAAACTCAACCTTGCCCTCCTAGTTCCAAAAGTTCATGGAAACCTCAAGAGGAAAGGCAGAAACCGTTTTCACATACCTTTCCTAGTTCCCTTAAAAGGACACAACCCCTGGTCCACCAATCATTGTAAAGGTTGAGAAAAACTAACCAATGCCATCTGCTTCTGTACATTCGCTTGCACCCTCCTTTTTGCGGTTTTAGCCTTTAAAACTATGCCTGTACCACGGTTCGGGGCTCTCTGTTCCTGTGAGCTCTGGGAGCCCCACGCACGCTTGGATAGTAAAATCCCCTGGCTTTTGCATGAGAGACAGTCTCGGGGTCTTCATTCGTGGTGCGACTCTCGACCCTTACAGCCCAGGTGTCAAAGAGTGGTACAAAGAACAGTCCGATGATTTTGTCTGTGTCATGGAAGACATTTTTGGGCAGAGAAGAGTCATCTCTGTTCCTTTAAATTTATGACTCACGGAACCTATTACCACAGAAAAAGTGTCACTTGATATAATAAAGGTGGTGATTGCTTATCACCAAGAAATGTGTATGAACAGAATATATAACTACTGTGTATCCACAGTGATGACCCATCTTAGGAAAATGGTATTTATTTATTAATTTATTAATTATTTAATTTATTTATCTTTGAGACAGTATCTTGCTATATAGTGCAGGATGGTCTTGGGCTCATGACAATATTCCTGCTTCAGCCTCCCTAGTGTTAGGATTACAGGCGTATACCAGCATGCTTGTCAAGACAACTTATTATTAGTGAGAATGAAAAGTGCACTTATAGTCTGATGCAATCTGATTGAAGAGTGCATTGCCAAGGGTATATCTTGCATTCCTGGAACTCCCACGTAAGCAACAGCAAGGTGAACAGATTGAATACAGGGACACTTTGAGGAAAACTGCAAAGCATGTCCACAGACCTTGACAGATTAACCCATTAAATATTCCTGGTCACATAGCAGGAAGCTACAAATTTTATTGTTGTCAAAAATTGTGGACTCTTTGTGCTCAGATCCCACACTACATGAAAATATGACAAGGTCTAAAAGGTTCTGTTTTCTAAAGTGACACTCTCCTAGTTACTTTCTGAATTGATTTTCATTGTTGAGAATTCTGTATAAATGTGTTTTTAAAATCTACATTCTGCCTTAAGAGTAAAAACTAAGTAAATATATTTAACAATTTTTATATAACTATGATAGCAATTATTACTAACCTCATGCTATATTAAATAACTTTATGCCTTCCCCAAGTGTACTAGGTCTTTTTAAGCTTCAGGGATAGAAAAAACATTTTATAATAACGGCAACCTTGGAACCATAGTTTGTTTTTTTTTTTGAAACCGCAATTATTAATGATGAGAAAAATTTTAGGTGTGTGTTATATAATTGTGTTATGATAATCTGATGTACCAAAGCCTTATAAAGCTGCAACAATCTTTTATAATGATTAGTCATTAAGCATTAATAACAATAATTTGTGAAGTGTATCTATAATGCAAGCAAGAACATTCTACTTAAATACCACTGAAGTAAGAAAAGTGATTAAAAGACAACAAAGTAATAAAAAAAGTTCTGTAGGTCATTTGATAACTTTTAAAATATTTTTTAATTATATATTTTTTTTGTTTCAGAACTTTTGCTTGTTTGTTTATTTATTTTTATGGCCGGCGCAGCCCGCACAGAGGGCAGGGCTGGAGCAGCATGTGGTGCCGGGGATCGAACCACGGTGCCTGAAGCCACCCAAGCTTTCCTAAGCAGGCGCTTCAGACCACTGGGCCATCCTGCCAGGCCCCTGTCATTTGATATCTTAAATAAGGATAACTGATTCAAAAGTCATTCTATAGTAAGATAAAAGTTTAAATGTGTTTCAGAAATAATTACAAAAATTTAATGGCTTTAATATAATGATGTCATCATAATTGCTGTCATGGTATACTACATTGTTCTTGATCTAATGTTGTCCCTATAATTGTTGTCTGTTAATAATTGACAGGGACTCAACTTCTAAGATAGCTACGATGAGTAAGACATAACGGTACCTGTTTATACTATATATTTTATGGTGTTTGATATCTAGATAAGATCATAAGATTGAACCTATTACTCTCATCGCCATGCTATTTCAACCTAGTACTCTCACCGCCACACTGTTTTAACTGTTCTCCTGGGCATTCAACAACGGAGCTTTCGGGAACAAAGCTAAAATGTAACTACACTAAGAGGACAGCCAATACTTTGACCCTGTCCTTGTCAGGTCAGCAAAGACCCAGAACAGCCGCACCACTATCCTACGATCTCTTATAACTTTGATAAGCCAATCAATTGCCTGAGAAAGGAGATTGTTAGACTTCAAAGAGTAGGAATCCACCAAGGTACAGTGTGTTAAGAAAGAGAGTCAATAACAAGGGAAATTTCTTCTATGCTTCCACAGCAGGCTTCATGGTCAAACAAGACTGTAACCCACCCTGGAAGCTGACACTTGCAGAAGAGCCGAGGAGCTCCACTCATGCTCCCACTAATGACCCCTGGGATGCCTTAACTGACCTGAACCTTGTTGCTTAGCCAAAAGACAGATTGCTTTTCATTAAGACTAGTCTCACTCCAACATATTGTTAAACACCCAACAGGAAAGCATACCCAAAGATATAAAATTTATGGTAATGTAGATGAGACATAAACAAGGGTGTCCAATTACTAAACCCTGCTGGCTATTTGCAGTCACACTAGGAAACAGGTCAAAGACCCAGCTGGCCACAGTTGTCCTTCCTGTTCTAGTGACCATGTTTGCATCATATGTGCTTTAAGGGTTATTTACTCTTACCTATAGACTGTGTTTACCACCTCCCCCCATCTGGCTAGCATGCTTCTCCTGTTGTAGTGCCTCAACAGCAAGAATAAGTTAATACCCACAGCATTTAGAGAAAAAAAAGAATACAAAGATACAGGGGAGGGCTTGCAAGAAACTTCCCAGACATTCAGTTCTCTGTGCTGCTGCTCCCCTTAGCAATCCTTTCTCCCCTTGGAAATTCTCTGTGGGTAGCCCTCTTCTCTTATTAAAATGAGAAGTGTTAGTGTGATCCCTGAGACTCAGTTTGCCACTGCAGAGAATAAAGGGCTCAGACACCAAGGAATCTCAACAAGGATTTCTACTTTGGCAAAAGAGCACAAGTCTGAGGCAGCAGGTGTGCAGGACCAGAGAGGGTGGCCTCTTTAATCCCTAAGGTAGGAAGAGCAACTGGCTGCTTTCGCATTGGGTGGTCCACAATCTGTCCGGATTGGCTGACGCACATGGCACAGAGAGCAAAGAGGAGGGACGCGTGGGCAACAGAAAGCCCTTGACCCTCGGTATGCTCTCCTTGGTTTGTAACTGTTCGGAGGTTTTGAACCCTGTGGGAGTTTTCTGCAACTTGGTGTGTTCAGAAAGAGCTCGCCAGGATGGGCTAAACTCCAAGACAGAGGTACTTCTGTTGGTCAGAAAAGACAGAACGTACTGTTTCCCAGATAAAGAGGGATTGAAAGGAACTGGGAATCCCATTCAGAGAAAACAGATGAAGGTTTTTACCTCACCCCCAGCTTTCCTACCTCAAGGAGTTAAAGAACAATTGCCTGTGAGTTTGGCTACAGAGTTTGCTACTTTCAAACCAAAGGATGTGGTGTGGGTGAAAGAACAGAATATCCAACCCCTGAAGTTCCTCTGAAGAGTCCCATGAGCAAGATAACTTTAAGAGCCTCAAATTCCTTTTGGAAATTGTTATGGTTTGTGTCTGGCTGTCCACCCAAAGCCTCGTGCAGTCATGAGTCAGACTTCTAGAGATCCTAATTAACTCATGATCTAATCCTGGGATTATGGGTGTCAATGTTATACCCATACTGGGGCAGATAGCCTGGATGCCCTATAAGGAAGGGAGAGAGGCTTGCTCTCTGCCTCTGCCTCTGCCTCTGCTGCTGCTGCTGCTGCTGCTGCTGCTAACCCTCCTCCTCCCTTCTGCTCTTGCTGTTTTACTGCTTTCTGCTGCCATGAGCTGCTGCCCTCTGCCTTGTGCCACTCTGCCTTGGACCCAGCTGAGCACAGACTGAAACCTCCACAAGCTATGAACCTTTCCTGCCTTAATTTTGAGGGTTGGGGCCTTTTGTACTGGCAAGGAGAGAAAATTGAGCAAGAAACAAATATTGCAGTGCCCCCACAAGTACATGTTTACAGGCCAGCTTTGACTTCTGTGTCCAAAATCAAAGAACAAACAAGCGGCGACAAGCAAGAGTGCTCTGTATCAGCATGCTGGGGGTGGGTGGGAGGGGTTCACGATGAGGTGCAGATGCATCTTCCTGGGACTCACAGAGCCTGCGCGTGTTTCTAAAGAGTGGCAACGTGACTTAGAAAAGCTGCCAGGATGCACAAGGTTATCAGGAAGGAAAACTCCACAGGGGTGAGTAAAATTAGCCTCTCATTGAACAAAAAAGAAAAATCTTTGTTTACATTTATGCACAAAATTTACAAGCTTAAATTAACTAATGCTAGGATTCATCAATTTATAATAATTAGTGTAAATGCTGCAGATCACCTACAAATACCAAGTAGAAGCCTTCGCCTCATTCCAGGGCTATTAAAGTTGACTAAAGTCTATTATTTAAATTATTTACTTGAAAAAAAAAAAAAAAAAAAAAAAAAAAACTGGGGCCCGGCGGGATGGCTCAGTGGTCTAAAGCCCCTGCTTTGGGGGTGGCTGCAGGGACTGCGGTTCGATTCCCGGGCACCACATGCTGCGCCAGCCCTGCCATCAGGGCAGGCTGAGCCAGCCATGAAAATAAATAAATAAACAAAAGTTCTGAAACAAGAAAGAAATATAATAAAATAAAAATTCTAAAATAAATAAATAAATAAATAAATAAATTATTTACTTGATGAGTATACAGTGAAGCTATTCTTCATAGGAGGAAATTAAAGGTGGTATGTCCACTATATGGTATTTTGATTTAAAATATGTATCTCTTTTGCCGGGCGTGGTGGCGCACGCCTGTAATCCCAGCACTCGGGAGGCTGAGGCAGGAGGATCGCTGTGAGTTTGAGACCAGCCTGGGCTACAAAAGTGAGCTCAAGGCCAGCCTGAACTGCACAGTGAGACCCTGTCTCAAAAAGACAAAAAAATTAAAAAAATTAAAAAAATAAAAAAAAAAAATAAAATATGTATCTCTTTGATGGTAGAAGTTTACCTGTGAATACTAGGAAAGTACTTGCACATTCCAAACAAGTTTTTTTTTTTTTTTTTTTTTTTTTTTAACAAAGTGATCTTTTAAGGACACTTGAGAGTGTTTATCAATACGTACTTCTATGAGACCATTTTGGCAAAAATTTACTTTAAATCAAGATTATATTTTAGGCAAAGTGTCATCTTTTAAATTGTATTTTCCCTTCCCGCCTTCACTTGTTAATTTTTAAATTTTAGAGTAATATTTTTTTTGAGGAAGATTACAGGCTCTTCTTTATTACATAAGCCACAGTGGAGCTTTTTCACTGCCACCATCACTAGAATGCAAAGCATTAGCTTTGCTATTGTGGGCAAAGTTTAGATGTGGACATAAGTGAGGTCATAAATCTACTCCATGTTTTTCATTCTTGGTAACATTTACACAGCAAGCAACTGGTTAAGTATCTCACAGGGATCTTTAAAATAAAAGCAGAGCTTTATTAACTCATGTCCCACTGTTCTGATGGAGAAGAAGAAAAAAATGATTCTTGAAACACAGCAATACTTGAAACATTCTGCAAGACGGAAATTGCCCCGAAAAAGAAATCAGATACTCAGCTCTATGAGAGAAGCTGTTGAATCTCTGCTGAGCCAAACCATAAAACAAGATTTGTACTCAGGAAAGTAAGTTGAGACAGAAACAGAGAAGAGCTCTGTTGGTCCATTCAGTCAACAGGTGCTAACTAGGGGACAAAAGATTGTAAAAATATGTGTTTCCAATCACTCAACTTGAGGAAGAAAGGGCCACAAAATGATGAAGAACTTATGGATCTCATATGAAAAGATTCCATTATCTTTAATAACTGTCAAAATATAGTTATTCAGCACACAGGTGGAAACCCTCTACTTAGGGTTTGTGATAAAGGTAGAAAAGGCTTCCTGAGGTTTGGTTCTGAATTGAGAAGACCCCATCCTGAGTTAGAAAAAGAGTTTGGCCTAGAAGTTTGGCCCAACCTTTCCTAGGTTCAGAGTGGATCCAGCAAGAAAGAAGAAAAAGGTTTCATAAGGAGCAAAATAAAGTTTCCTGGTTATTACTGTTACTTTGTTCTTGTTATGTCTGTGTCCAGTTTTCTCCTTGAGGCCTCATGCAATCATGGGACGGGGACTTGCAGAGTTTGAGATTAACTCATGATCCACTGGGATTATGGGTGAGGCCTGAGGCAGATATCCTGAGGTACAGAACCTGATGTAATATAAGAGAGACAGAGAGACAAATTCTCTCTCTGTTGCCTCTATTGTTATTGTTGCTGCTCCGCTGCCATGAACTGCTGCCCTCTGCCATGTGCCGCTCTGCCTTGAAGCCAGCCGAGCATGGACTGAATCCTCCAGTAACTGTGAGCTGAATAAACCTTTCCTTCCTTCATTCTAGGTGTCGGGTACTTGTCCCGGCAACGAGAGAAGAGTAACGGAGACGGTTCTCATTGCTGAGACTAAGTGCCTGACATCCAGAGGTAAAGGAGAAAAGGTTTATTTAGGTCATAGTTCATAGAAGTTTCAGTCCATAATGGGCTGGCTCTAAGGCAGAGTGGCATCATAGTGGAGAAACGGTTGATGGCAGATAGAAGGCAGCAAAGCAGCAAAGTCACAAACAGCAAGTGACAAGCCACAGTCAGTAACCGGCTTTCTGTCCCTTCTTTCCTGTCTAGGTTACCCAACGTCAGGGCAGATAGCAGTCTCATCCAGCATGGACCAGCTTACATCCTAGCATCACACCAGCATCAGTGCCAGCACCATGGCTTTACTCTGAGCATCACACACGTTAGATCCAGACACCTCAGCGAAGCTCGCCTAGGACCGCATGAGGCTTCAGAGGTATATAGATACCACTCATAACGACACTTACGAGCAAAGTCTCTGTAGTCACAACACAAGGTCACTTACAAGCTCACAGATAAGGAGTTGGGTGATAAGCAAAATAAAAAGACACTGAAAGAGGAATAGCGCCTCTGTTACAGACTGTTGAGAAGGCTTCACTGCACTAATGCACAGAAATAACGGGAGAACAGTCGTTACTACAGCCAGTGAAGAAACAAGGGTTGATGACCACTACATCTTGGAAGTGGCTTCTGTCCACCAAAAGGCAGATAGAGAAAATGTGATATTTACACATGATGGAGTGTTCTACTCTGCCAGGAGGAAACAGCAACTTGAGGGATTTGTAGGAAAATGGTTGCACCTTGAGACCATAAGGTTAACTGAAATAAACCAGACAGAAGAGCTTACTAAATAGTACATGGCTTCTCTCTTATAAGATGCCCAAAGTATAGATAAAGAATAAAATAGAGGGTAAGCAATGCATAGCAGCGAGCTAGGTTGTTTTCGTATGGGATGGGGCTAAGGGAATCATGAGAGAGGGTCAAGGAACAGGATGAAAAAAGGAATTCAGGTGTATCACGTAGCTTACTGACTCCACCCAAGAATGTAAATATTATGCGCTGCAAACCCAGAGATGGTATTAGGGAAGCTGCTTCTACAGAAGACACTCCTCCAGGTGCCACTGATAAATGAGTGGCCACTAGGTCTCAGGTTGGTCCCAGCCTGCAGAAGACACTTCTCAAGATACAGCTATAAGGACAGTGTCCTGGGCTTTGAGGGAGACATGCTAAACGTCCCTTCCACTGCACTTGAATGCCTATCTAAATTAGAAAATTATATTTCCACTCACATAGCGCTTAATTTTTTGGGAACACATTATGTATGCAGTGCAAGGATTTCCTCAGCAATCAATTACGTCTTGCAGTCTTACCATGCATATGGCTTTTTGTAGACTACGAACTCACGAACGCTTTCAGAAAACTTTAGCAGTGGTAGGTGAGAGACTTTGAAAGCTAGACCAAATGTTAAATACCAAATTCTACGTACTATAACAGCACTGAAGTTTATAGAATGTGACTTTATATGAGGGGCGAATGGCTATAGGGAATACTTCAAATAATCTAAAGCTGTAGTTCTAGCCAGAGATTTCAAGGAGATACTCAATTTACAGTAATATTTTCTTCTGCTGTATTGGGCCACGCAATGTAAGCTAAGGATTGGATTAAGGACTGAGGAGTGCTCAGCATGCTAATGGCTGGTCATTGCATTACCTGTTTAGCTACTGCTTCATTGTGGGCACTTCCTGTGAAAGAACAGGAGCAGAATAACTTACTAACTCAGTACAGCTGGCACGATAAGCTAGCAAGGAGAATTCTAGCAGGGCCTGGTGCTTTCAGAGGAGGATGCTACACAGAACTGATGGCGCTAGTTCAATGTGTCAGTGTCATAAAATATGGCAGCGGCTGGCTGTTCACTTTCCCACACAGTTCAGAAAAGGCCTGGAAAACTTCTCAAACCTGTAGCTTAAGACAGAGATACTCAACTTCAGTGGGTGAAATGAAAGCAACACACACGGAACAGGTCATTGAAATAACTGTGATTAGGTTTGGAGGAGAGAAAACAACCTTAACAAGACTGGTTAATTAAAATTATGACTTAGATGAAATGTACTTTATTAATCCTGAGGGAAGCAAGATCCTCTGCCATCATCTCCAAAGGCCTGAAGCATACTTGACACCGCAGAGAATAATAGATTTCCACCGCTGTCACATCCCAGTCACTGTAGGCGCAGTAAACCCACAATGGCTGAAATCTCTCAGCACAAAACCAGCATCCGCCTCATGCCAGCATCAGGGACACATTTCAAACGTCTCGGTTTCCTTGAGTCACGTCAGCCGTGTTTCTCAGAGGATGAAATGTAACAAGGAACCCCAGACGACAGGTAGACCAGGTGGCATTTGCTGATGTGCTACACTAATTGTTATTTTTTTTCATGAGCTGATTGAGGCAAGGAGCAATAATTTGAATAATTTGCCGTTGATGACTGAAAAATTGGCACATGGTTATTTATTCGCACGACGTAATGTCCTTAATGGGGAATTATTCACGGCCACTGAATGAACACTTTCACCCTAGATTACTTCTTGCCTAAGCATCTGCCTACTAGTCCTTAATTTATAGAACCCCTTGTCTGGGGCATCAGATTTAGAGTCCTTATCTGCTTTTTAGCTACACTGAAGATTTAACAGTGAACGTTTCATTTTAGCAATTCTTAGAGCTAGAACACTTTGAGGTATTGCCTACACATCCACTGCACCAACACTAATTTCTTCTTTTTTTTTTTTTTTTTTGATTCAAGGCTTTTTTAATTTTAAAGAGAATAAAAATAATAAAAAAGCACTAACACAGATTTTTAAAAAAAGGATAGGAAATCAACAATGGCTATTATATTGCAAACTATTATCTTCAAGTAATTGTTTAGATAACTAGCTACGGGCACATAAAATTTATTTAAAAAGATGCATTGCTTTCGGCCGGAACCGCCATCTTCCAGTAATTTGTCAAAATGACTAACACAAAGGGCAAGAGGAGGGGAACCCGTTATATGTTCTCCAGGCCCTTTAGCAAACATGGGGTGCTTCCTTTGGCCACACACATGCGAATCTACAAAAAGGGTGACATTGTAGACATCAAGGGAATGGGTACTGTGCAAAAAGGAATGCCTCACAAATGTTACCATGGCAAAACAGGAAGAGTCTACAACGTTACCCAGCACGCTGTTGGCATTGTTGTAAACAAGCAAGTTAACGGCAAGATACTTGCCAAGAGGATTAATGTACGTATTGAGCATATTAAACATTCAAAAAGTCGTGATAGCTTCCTGAAACGTGTCAAGGAAAATGATCAGAAAAAGAAAGAAGCCAAAGAGAAAGGTACTTGGGTTCAACTGAAGCGCCAGCCTGCCCCTCCCAGAGAAGCGCACTTTGTGAGGACCAATGGGAAGGAAC
>PVJA010040884.1:0-18170 GCA_004027025.1 Myocastor coypus | reverse complement strand
GAGAAGTATATTCTTTTCCTTTGTTTTTTTTTCTAAGCAACATCAGTAAGGAGGTGGGTCATGCCCATACACTGTACTCTGTAGAACAATTGTGAGGACAATATGCAGTATGTCAACTTTCAAAAAAAAGAAAGGGGAAAAGAAAAAAAAAAGTAATGTTGATTTAAAAGTGTTAATGTTTAATTGTTTGATCAATCTTATATACCTATATGTATTAATCTAAACTGATCTGATGATGAAAATATGTAATATAACCATTGTTAAATTTAAACAATAAAAATATTAAATTAAAAAAAAAAAAAAACACTAACAAAGAGCTTCTGCTCTGGGCCCTAAGAGTCGGTATTGACGTGCTATTGACATGTTGATGACTCAGAGTTATTGCAAGCTTGGACTCACTTGGGAGCCTCAGGAACCAGTGCAGACTGCATACTGGCCTGGGGGGCTCATACCAAGAGTTTATGGATATGTTTTGCTTTGTGTAGCATGTGTAATGCCCAGGAGTAGCTATTACAATGAGCCAAGTGGTAGTTGTACCTGAGGCTCATCTTGTAAGGCCCATGGACTCAAAATTACATTAACAAATGGAATCAGCGGAACCTACCAAATCTCATGTTAAGTCAGCAGCTGCTCTGTCTACAGGTGGTCTGTCTGTTCCCTCCCTGCCACCCTTGCAGGAGTGTGTCTGGCTGTGTGCTGAGCAGCCTCCCTCCCTCTCTCATGGACCACTTTCCTGAGCTTATCCCAGGACCTCAGTTTCCTAGCATTTATGGGCCACAGGCCACCTGTATGCTGGCCAGCTATAAGCACTCCAAAGCCCAGGGCCCCCTCTGGCTCCCCAAGAGCCATTTAATTTCTTCACATATTCTTTCAACATCTCCTTCAGCTTGCTTACTTATAAAGAGAATAATTTTCTCTACCCCATAAAATTCTTTTGAGGCTTCAACGACATAACATATGTCAGGCACTTCAAGTCGCTGGCACACGAACAGACCTGCAACAAATTACAGGCAGCGTTCATCTCGAGAGAAAGAAGGGTGCAGGGGCTGCTGGGGAGGGCTCCTCCCTGACTCTCTGCCAGAGAGCTGGAAGCTACACTGCAAAGGGAACCTCTCCCCACCTCCTGCCACATACTGCACCCAGGTCACAGCCTGTGTATGGAACACCAGCAACGAAAGCCACATCGCTATGGGGCCATGGGCCAAATGCAAGCCATGGAAAAGTGCCCAGCTTCTGACCTGGATAAGCCAGCGACTAGCATGCCCTGGAATATGATACCATCATTAATAATAAAAGTCATTTCATACAGGTCTGGTATAAGGCACAGCCATGTTTTATTTCTGTTTTTTCTTTTTTTTAATCTGCTCTCAAAATAGCACAGAATTGAACCTTTCAGAAGATGACATTTAATGGTGACACAGACAGAAACATTAAGGGAAGGATAGCAGTCAGGCTCCTGTCCAAACCCTTGTGCTGCATCACACAGGGCGAGAAACCTGAGTGCCAGGGCTCCATAGCAGGGGAAACACAGAGCCGGGCTCCTCATATAGAAGGAAGCCAAGGATGCTGCAGATCACATATTCAGGGTGAGACTCGGTCATTACCTTTGCAAAGTGAGTTTAAAAGGTTCATTAGGGCTTTGAAGTCAGGAAAGACTCTCGTTTTGCAAACTTACACAAAAGTGAATATAGAAAAGAAAGCCATGGATGGCCAAGTAGCTCAGCGGATTAAAGCACCTGCAAGCAGGCACATGGACAGAGGTTTGATCCGAGGCCTGCCATGCTGGCCCTGTCCCCGGGGCATGCTGAGACAGCGGTTGAGACTGGGCATGGTGGCATATACCTGAATCCCAGCTCTTGGGAGGCTGTAAATAGATGGATCATTACAAGTTCAATCTAGTAGTGAGATCCTGAACACCCTGTAGACCCTTCCGTAAAATCAGAAAGAAAGAAAGAAAGAAAGAAAGAAGAAAACCATTCCCCTGAGCCCTGGTCCCAACAAATCCCAACCATAACCTGCTGTCACTGGCCAGGGTCATCCACAGAGTCCCTCAGAATTAGAGTTACATAGGCAATAAGACATTAAAGGGAATGAGCTGGCATGCTTTGAACCCAAATGATTTGCTTGGAAACAGGCAATGACCACAGCATAATTTGAAGATGGAGCTAGGGTAGTGGTAACCTGACTTGAAGAGCCCGGATCGACAGCTATGAAGACAGACCACACAGCCTTGAAGCAAATTCTTCTCGAGGCCTGTTCCCACAATCCATCTTTCTGTCAGTCAGTCTGCTATTACTTATATTAACAACCAGGGAAATCAGCTTACAAAGAGGAGTGGCTTAGCTGAACACAGTGGCACACACCTATCATCCCAGCCTTTGGGAGGCTGAGGCAGGAACGTCACCATGAGTTCAAGGCCAGCCTGGGCTACATAGAGAATTTCAGGCCAGCCAAACTACACAGTAAGGCCTTGTCTCAAAAAAAAAAAAAAAAAAAAAAAAAAAAAAAAAAAAAAAAAAAAAAAGATGAAAGGCTTATTTTGGCTCAGATTTAGAGGTTGCTTTTAGAGCTGCAATGCTGTAGCACATCATGTAAGAGTACCCGGCAGAGTAACGTGGTCCCCTCACAGCTGAGAAGTGAAAAGGGGAGGAAATTAGATGGGTCTGGTCCCTCAGTAACGCGCCCACAGTGACCCAGAGACCTCCCATAACAGCCTTAAAGTTCTGCCGTCTCCCAATAGTACCAAGCTGGAAAATAAGCCTTCAATACACAGGCCTTTGGAAGACACCAAATAAACCATAGGATCTGCGTGAGCAGACTTCACAGCCTGAAGACATTGTCATAGGCACTCGTATAATTCATGAAAAAACCTTTGGGGACTGCCTTCCTGAGACACTCTTGAGACAGCTTGAAAATGCACAAAGTAAGAAATAGAAATCAAAGTTTAAAGGCCAAAAACAGAGAAATGTTCAAGAGCTGAAAGACGCTTGCCTGTAGTTTGCTTTCCAGGAAAGTAGTCTGAGCAGTAATTTCTGTGTAAAGGTGCAAAGCCTTTCTTCCCTGATCACCCAAGGAATTTATTCCTCTTACTCTGCTTATAATTAGTTTACAAGAACCAGGGTTCCAGCCAAGGGTAAAATAATGGACTGGGGCTTAGAAAGGCTGACTGTCCTGAGAGCCTGCTGCAATCCATTCGCAGAAAGGGCCAGTCAGATAACTTAGTGGTCTAAAGCGCCTGCTTAGGCAAGCACACAGTGACCGGCACCACAAACCAAGCCAGGCCCTCCCCCAGGGTGGGCTGAGCCAGCCACAAAAAAATAAAATAAATAAATAAATAATCTATCAAAGCCGGGCGTGGTGGCACACGCCTGTAATCCCAGCACTTGGGAGGCTGAGGCAGGAGGATCAGTGTGAGTTCGAGACCAGCCTGGGCTACAAAAATGAGCTCAAGGCCAGCCTGAACTGCATAGTGAGACTCTGTCTCAAAAAGACAAAAATAAATAAATAAATAAATAAATAATCTATCTATATATATATATATATTAGGATAAGTCTTCCGGTCAAGGTGACAAATGCCCACCTGAGCATGCATGAGACAGGAAATTTGTTAGCTCCCGAGAAGAAAGGGTTCCCAAGCCCCAAGCATGGTCTTCCAAGTTGCCTTTCGCTTTCTGTCCATCCACTGTTTCTTTTTGCGCACTGGCCGAGTTTTCTCCAGAGGATGATAGTTCCTCCATGTCGCTGGACCAGTGGAGAAGACAGACAGCTGCAAACAGCCCACAATTGCCCGGAAGTCTAGTTATTCAAGAGAAAAGCAGAGGGGTTTTCCATCTGCCCGTCATGATCAAAGCAGACTCTGATTGGCTGTGCTTGAGTCACTTGCCCAGCAGTCACCTTGGTAAAGGCTGGTAGGGCCACTGCGATTGGCCAACCTGAGGAAAGGCATCTTCCCCGTGTTGGAGAATGTCATTCCCATCTGAATGTCACGGATTGTGTTCTCGAGGGGGAAGGGAGTCTTTATTTCCAGAAGTGAGAGTGAACCTGGCTAAGTAAATGTAGCAAATACTCATTGGCACACTCATGGAGGGAAAGGCCCTGATGCGGCTAGAAAGTCTAGATGTACAGAAAGAGGACATCCATTGGCCTTAAACTGGAATCCATGTTTCCATAAAGACCACATCTGGAAAGTCCTGGGACCCAGAATGACTGTGCTGCTGAGAAGGGCTTCTGGGCCTATGTGGGTCGGCTTGCAATGCCTGTGTCTGCTGCCTCGTCATTCCACACAGCCAAACAGCCAGGGCTGGCCACCACCCTGGCACCCCCTCAGCCTCCTGCCCTCCTCCACATTCCCATCCCTGTGTCCTGAGACTGTGGTATCTGTGCTGCACCCCGACGGCCTACCAGCACCCTACTCTCCAGCCTGTGCCCCTCAGCTCTCCCCTCCTTGTGCGCCAACTGCCTGTGCTTACTACACAGACCCAGCCAAGCAGTACATGGAGCAGCCTGAGGTCCCAAGATGGCCCCTGATCAGTGCTTGTACAGTACCTTTCCCAGCAAGTAAATACTTGGGAAAGAACTGGGAGGAAAAGTGACCTAGCCTCCCAGTGGTTAATTATGATGCTTAATTATCCTTTGGCTCCTCACAGGGCCTGGAGGGGTATTCCAGGAAACTCTCACACATGCACCAGAGGCAAATGCCCACAGCCTGTATGCATCTGCTTTCCCCGAGTCAGTATTTGACAACTTCTTTCCTACCATAAAGCATTGCAAGCCAAAAGGAAGACAGCTCATTTATTTGCTAAAGGAGTCCAGAGGCAGCTTGGCCTTGGAAGATCAGAGCTCAAAGCCAGCAGGGAGGAGCACAGAGTCTTGGCAGGTGTCTCCTCCTGCCTCTTCCGGTCAGCTGTCTCCTGCTGGGGCCTAGGCGCCATCACAGGCAGTCCCCAGTAAATCCAGAAAAACATTTATATTGCTATTACAGCTGCATTATGTTCCCCAGAATTTTTGCATTGAAGCCAGAAGTCCTAGGGCCTCGAAACAGGAGTGTATTTGGAGACAGGGTCTTTAAGAGGGTAATTAAGTTAGAATGAGGTGATTAGGGTGGCCCTAATCCAACATGGCTTCTGTCTTCACAGAAGACTAGGAAGCAGATGCTCACAGAGGGAAGGTAACCATCTACAAGCCAAGAAGAGAGGCTTCCGGAGGAGCTAGCCCGCTAACACCTTAATCTTCAGGCTCCTGGCCTCCACAATTGTGAGAAAAGACATGTCAGTTGTTCAAGCCCCTCAGATGTGGAATTTTGTTACAGCAGCCCTGGAAAACTATTGTATATGTTTTACAGTTTACAAAGCTTTTTCTCATAACTCACTTTTCACAGCTACCTAGTTGTGTCCAGTATTATCCTCATTTTACTGACAAGGAAATTTGGACTAAGAGGTTCACAGCAGAAAGTCATGCTGCTTGTACATGGCAGCACCTAGGCTGGAACTCAGGCTCCCTGATGCCAGAGCCTGCGTTCTCCCTCTGCTTTCTGTGTGCATGGTGCTCAGCACTGCCATTCCCATAGTATTTCCATGCCTGTCAGTTGGATAGAGGTGGGCAAAAGTAGGGTCCCTTTGAGATAGATGGGAAGCATGGGACTCCCATGTTCCCCTGTGCCAGATGGAGTGGCTTAGTCACTTCACTTCCCTTTTTTTTTTGTAGGACTGGAGTTTGAACTCATGACCTTGCACTTGCCTCTTGCTTCCCTTTGCACCCCCTTGTACCTCAATAGAACAGAACAGTTTGCTTCAGTGGCCCTTCATGTCTACCCAGTTGCCATTCTCCAACATGAGCGCAGCCAGATGGGCAGTGTGGTACCCCTCCCCCATGCCGGCCACTTTAGAGAAAACTGCTGCCCTTGTGCAGAAGGAAGAGGGCACTCTGGGCTGCCTAAGATCAGAAAGGAAGTGGGTTGGGGCCTCTATCATACCCAACATTCACAGGGGTCTTTTAGCCCTACCCTCTTCCCTGAAAGGGGCTTCAAGCTGCTAGATCAGCAGCTGCTTCTGGGGTTTTAGCCTAGGCGGGCTCATTCCTGTGTGTGGTTCCCCCGGCACCTCACCACAGGTGCCCCTAAACACTGGTGTTTCTGCGGAACTGCTCGAGGTTTCTTTCCCAAGTAGTATGGGTTCCAAAAGTCCTGTCCATCTGCTTAGGATTTTTATCCTGAGTTATGTAGACAGAGTAGTTGTTTCCAAATCCAAAGGAAGACAAATAAACACTCAGAGAAGTTAACATCATAAAGCTCCAGACACCAGCAGTCAATGAACCTGGCAGCAGAGAATAGCACCCAGAAGGGTTGCCCCACAATGACAAGCGCCTCATGGTGACAGCCAGCAGTGACAGTGACCAGCAGCTGGCAGTACTGGCTACTGGCATCCAGCATCACATGATAGCACCCAGTGACAGAGCAAGCAAAACCCCCACGAGCTGACTGGCAATGACTTTTTTTTTTTTTAATGTATTTGGTACAGGGTCTCACTATGCAGCTCAGACTCATAGTGACCCTCCTGTTTTCAGCCTCCCCAGTGCTGGGGTTACAGGCATGCACCACCATGCCACTGTAGAGCCCAGACTCTGTCACCAACTCAATGAGCCCTGGGGCTGGGCCTGGCATGGCCTGTAGGACTGAGGATTGAACCCTGGTTCCTGCTCTTGCCAAAGTAGGCCCTTAGTCCTCTGAGCTATCTCACCAGCCCGGTAATTGGCAACACCTTAATCGGGAGAGAGGCTGCCTATGTGCTGAGCTCAGGCTTATGCTACAGATTGGTGGCGGGAATGGCACTTGTAACCAGCTTTTCATATCCTGTGATAAAATATCTGAGTAAATATAAGAGGAGGAAGGTGTGGCTCATAGCCATGGTCTGTGGCCAGCTGGCTCCTTTGTGCCAGGGCAGTGGCACTGCCACTATGTCAGAGCCTGGCCGCATGGCACAGAAGGCTGTGTCCTTCTCCAGAGCAGCCAGCAAGCTCAAGAGAGCAAGAGCCAGGGTCGATACCCCCCAGGGCCCTAACTTCCTCATGAAAAGCTGCCATGCCCCAGCAACACCTCAGACTGGCAAACAAGACTTTAGTTTAGGGTCTCAGAGAGACATTTAAGATGGAAACCATAATAGCGTTCAGCTGGCTCTCAAAACTCTGGCTTATTGTGAAGTGCAGATTCCTTATTTCTTCTGTGCACTCTCCTAAATTCACACAGCCAAGAACTTTGGGGCAGCTTTTCTCCTGGTGCAGAGCAGGAACTGGCCCCATCAGCCAGGCCACTTGAGGTGAGCCTGCTCTAGAGACCCAGAATGCAGTGGGCAGGCACCTGAACAACTCTGGTTGCTCACCAGCCTCCCTGAAAGACACAGAGGACTGGCTGGGCCCCCAAGGAGCTGTTGTCATCGGTCACCACCTACTGAGGCCACTGGCCCAGGGAATCAAGCTCACCCCAGATTTGCTTTTCACTTAAAATAGTCATGTCTTTTCCTGAGAACACTGTTTGAAATATTAATATCAGGATAAGCAAACGCAGGAGCCAGACCCATACATTCCAGTGATTTGGGCTCACCTTCCCCTTTTTTTGGATTGGGGCAGAAGTACATGACAGGGGAGTAGGCAAGACTTTTAAACGACTTTTTTTATTTAGTGTCCAAGCAGCTGGAATAGATGTCAGAATACATAAACAAAGAAGAAATTATATCCACAATCTTACCACTCATTTTTCCCCTTTATTTTGGTGTTCTTTTAGGTCCTTGTCTACATGTACATATAATTTTTACTGTTATATTATGGCAAAGATGACATTTTATATTTTCATTTAACAGCATGATATAAGCATTTTTCCAACTCACCACATAATCTCCAGGATTATATATATATATATATTGGTCTTTTTGAGATAGGGTTGCACTATGCAGTACAGGCTGGCCTTGAGCTTAATTTTATAGCCCAGCCTGGTCTCAGACTCACACTGATCCTCCTGCCTCAGCCTCCCAAGTGTTAGCATTACAAGCGTGCACCACCACGCCCGGCCAGGATTATATTTTTTAATAGCTGCATCATGTTCTTCCAAGCAACAGGACCATCATGTGCACAACTGTTCTCCTCTCTTTAATCATTTAGGCTGTTTTCAACTTTTCACTTCAATAGCACAACCTCTTGCAAACTACAGGGGAGAAGTCTGGCCTAGCTGGAATACTCAGACATCATGGACCGCATAGGCTGATGGGACAGCCTTCTGGTGGAAAGGCCTCATGGGATGGGCACCGGGGTGCCCAAGGGCCAGGGCTAATGCTTTCCCTGTCCCTCAGGCAATAGCTGTTAACACACAAGGTAAATGGCAAAGGGTCCCAGTTTGGCTCCTATAAGAAGCAAGGCCAACAACAAGCTGCCTGGGGACCCTCAGTGCCCAATTCTTGTCACCCCTCTGAGACTTGGGTCTCCCGAGAATGAGTATCTACGATGCTCTTTGGGCCTACTCACTAATCCTAGGAGCCCAAGCAGAAGGGAAATGGAGTGTTTTCCCAGTTACATCAAGCTGCAGCCTGGCTACCACTATGCTGCCATTTCCTGCACCCCCACCACACACACACATAACTTCTGCCTTGGGATAGGGCAGTCCCAGTCCCGGGGCAGCTCAGCTCCACCCTCCCCCAACCTTGGCCTGCGGTGCCAACTGGGACTCCTGCCCCTGGAGCTTCTCACTTGGCTCTCTGGGGAAAAGCACCCTGGAGATGAGAACTGCTGACAGCTTTGGGAAATGAAAGCCAGCAGGAAGGTAAAGGATGTTCCCACTGCTTTTAAGGTCAGCTCTGTTTGGAAAGAGTTCAAAATGCAAGCATATTAATGCAGCCACAGTAAGCCAGGCTCATTGCTTGCCTCCTGTTTACTGCCTCGGTCCCGCCCCTTAAAATGATCTGAATTTATTTGAATTTTAGAGTCTGGTAGGGAGACAGAATCCTATGGGAGCCTCCAACATCCTCTACTTGGTGAATCTCAAGGTCACTCAGGGTTTGGCCCCGGTTGTGACAACAGAAGCAGTCAGCGCTTAAAGCTTAAGTATGGCTTGGTACAAGCTAAACAGTACCTGAGATGTACACAGTATCTCAAATAGTCCTCACAGCAACCTTATAAAAAAGGGATTATTATTATTACTATTACTCTTCTTCTATAAATGAGGAAACTAGGCACAGAAAGATCAAATAACTAACCCCAAGCCCCAGGGCCGGCAAGGGTACCTCCAGCTATGACTCAGATTCTGAGGCTGACAACCTCCTGGCAAGGGATGCCCCTTCCAGCTGGCCTTGCCACAAACGAAGCAAACTGATGACAGCTGAACCCTTAGCAGGTGCCAGGAATCTTAGCAAGGGGTTTGCCTGCATTCCTCTGGCTCTTGAATGAAGAACCCAAGAATTAGAAAGGCAGCTTCCTATCCTCAAAGTGTCATAGCTAGTGAGTATGGCAGAAACTATTTTCCTCTCAAGCCCAACTTTTCCTCCTCAAGGTATAATAGACCCTATTTTCAGCAAGGCACGTGGCCTTCCAGAGTTCAGGCTGCATTCCTGAAGCTCTGTGGAAGCAAGGTGTGTGCTCGTCTGACTGACCTCATGGAATATACACGGAAGCAAAAGCGGCATGCACAGTGTCCTGGAACCCTCAGGCTTCTCTCCTTCCCATGGTGGAATGCCCATGTGACAGCCTAGCTGAAGCAGAGCCAGCCAGAGCCAGGACAGAACCAGGGCCAGGAGCCGCAGGGGCTTAGGTGGCACCAGACTCCACGAGGTCAAGCCTACTCTGACTCTCGGGAATCACACGTTTCTCAGGAGCTAAGTGAAGTGTGAGCGCCAAGCCTAGCTCTGGGCCCAGCAGTGCATTCACAGGGTCTTGTAAGTGTGTAAAGCTCCGCTATTTTGATCATTCAGACTCCTGAGGTGACCATGTCTGGACTTGTACGTGGAAAAGAAATAAACATCGGTATCATCGAAGTTACTATTGTGTGGGGGTTTCTGCCATTTCTAGCTCACACTAGTTCTCACTGACATAGTGGTGGAACTGGAATTTGAGCAGGTTGACTCAAGCCAAATGCTACCACTTTAACATGCATCTGCTACTAAAACTCCCCTGCATGGGCTCACCTGCTTCCAGAAGGCTCCTGCTCCCTGTCTTTGCTCTGTCAGTTAACACTGAGCCAGCTGGGGAATAAGCCCAGAATAAAAATAGGAAGAAGACTCAGTCTGTGCATCGGAGGAGTGGGCACTCCCTCTCAGAAGGCAGATGACTAGGTAAATACAAAAGACGGTTCATCGAGTGCTATATCGAGCCATAAGCCCAGGGCTGTAGGCCACAGTCTGAGACAGCCCTGGCATGGAGGGTGCAGGGTGGAGCTGGACATGCCACCTGCCAGTGAGGAAGTGTGAAGAGTTTGGCTCCTGTCCACCCGACATAAGAGCATAACCTCACAGAGCCTCTCTCATCTAGAAGCACAGCAGCCCTTTTACCCCAGCATTTTAGACTCTATTCATCATCGCCAGAGACCCTGTCCCAACTCCTTGAGATTCCAAATGTTTTCTGCTTACTGGGCCCAAGGCTGTGAAGAAAAATGTGTGGATCCCCAACATCAACCCCTCACAACAAGAAAAAAAATGCAAGCGGAAAACCAGAAGGTCTCCCACTGTGGGCCTGGATAAATAAAGACTCCTCTGCCTAGCTATGGAAGCCAGATGCACTCTGTCTGTAATTACTCTAAGCTTGGAAATGGTGTTTCCAATGTGACCTTTCTACCTGTTCTTCTATCGCTAGAGCTGCTGTCACTGTTAATAAAGCCCAGACCTGGCTCTCCCTGATTGGAGCCAATTAGAATTACCTGGAGAGGGCAGCCAGGGCAGCTTCCCTGCTAATGAGGGCAGCCCACGTGTCAGTGTGGGCTGATTGGCCCTCCTGAGGGGCCGGGAAAGCCTAGCCCATGAGGTGGGTTCCTTGCCCCTTCTCATAGCCTCCAGTAAGTGCACCTTTCCTTGAGTGCCTGCTTTGACTCAAGGCAATGGGAACCGCAGAGGAAGAGATGCCTCTGGGGATGAAACCCAGAAGCCCTTACTCTGCATGCATTTACTAAGCAGCTACTAGGTGGCAGGTATGGTGTCACAGACCACATGTTAATGAGTAAGGTATCAGGGGCAGATTTATCACCAGGTTAATGCAGCGTGAGCTTCTGGGCCCAGCGATGTGTTCGTGGGTTTGTGGGTTTTTGAAATTTTGCAAAGGTCGGTTATTTTGACCACATTCACTCAAGACTGCCACCTCTTTCCATTCAGACTTCCCCACTGGCACACTGGCCCTCAGGCTGGGTGGTATTGAAGTTGGCTCAGAGATTTTGGGCTCTAGATAGAGGGAGACCGAGCTGAGGATACAACTGGCTTTGAGGTCCCATGAATATATTAAGGTGAGCTGCAGTTACTGTTGTAAGGCTACAGGTTTCTGGCCTTCTTGGTGCAGAAATGATTTCTGGGAGTACTACTGTCTAGAGTTGCAGGGCCAAAGATCATGTGGGGCTCAAGAGTACCCTGTGGCATTCCACACTGCAGTTCGCAAGTAGTGCAGGAAAAGCTAGGTCTAAATCACACAAAGCCAAAGGCCAGCCCGTGGGAAGCTCTTGAACTCATCAGATGAGCAAGATTACAACCGCAGGCTTCCATTCTCACTGACAGACCTTGTCAGCTATGCTGGAGCATATCGAGACATGCGGGAACATAATGAGAGGCTATGTGCATTTTCTTTTTCTTTTCTTCTTGACGTACTGAGGTTTGAACACAGGGCCTTCACCCTGAGCTACATCTCCAGCCATTTCTGTATTTTTATTTGAGACGGAGTCTCAATAAGTTTCCCAAGCAGAACTCAGACTTAGGCTCCTCCTGTCTCTGCCTCCTAGAGTGCTGGGATTACAGGCTTGCACCATCACACCCACTGGTCTTTCTTTTATCATAGGAATAATGCCAAATAAGATTTCTCTGATTCCTGTAGGTGTGGGATTGAACTGTAGCAGTTCCTCAAATAGCAAAGCATGTCTGGCTGTGAAGTCACACATTTTATGCGTTCTAGCCATCAGTAATAAATATAATTTTCATTACACTGGAGGAAAGATTTGATTATATTTATATAGAAAAAATTACATTGTTTCATACGAGGAGGTGATGAAAGCGTAGTCAGCCAAACAACTCGGAGGGAGGACATAATGTAGCAGTGGGCCAGGAAGTTAATTAACAAAAAATTGCATTATTTTTCTTGTGTGTAATGTTTGTGGTACCTTCCACACTAAATAAAACTTATTTTCATGCCTAATTTTGTAGTCATATTTTGTTTTTCTGAAAGACAGTCCTCCACACTTTCCCACAAAACTTGAAATAACCCATGGAACAGAATCCCTGGTCCTTGTCACATCCTCCCAGGGAACCTATCACCTCCCTCCCTCCCCTTCCATGTATGTGGCCAGTGGCCAATAGCCAACATATGCCAGGCTTTGCCCTTGGAAAGCATAATGGTGTAAAACAGCCCTAGTCCCTTCCCGGGAGGAGAGGAGGCCCCAGGCACAGGCAACCCAAGCCAGACAAGATTCTAGGAGAGGAGAAGGGGAGGCCGTTGCTGTGAAAAAGGGTTTCCAGAGACTTGAGGAATAAGTCAGGGCCAGCCAGGTAAGAGTGGTTGGAAGAAAAAGCCAATGAGAAAGAGCAGCACCAGCGAAGGCCTTATGCCGGAAAGTGCTTAGGACAAGTCCTCAGTAAATAGTCACTGAATTATTGAAAAAGTAAATGCTGTGTTCTGGGCAGGGCCAGGGTGCTACAGGAGAATGGAGAGGCACCAGACCAGGGCAACTAGCACCTGAGGAATAAGGAATAAGAGTCAGGTTAGAATGGATTGCCTGAACGTGGTGGGGAAGAAACAGCATGTGCAAAGGCCCTGGGGTGAGAGAGACAGCGACAGAGAGGTGAGACAGAAACAGAGTCCTCATATGTGGCTGGAACCATTGTGGGCTGGATCTGGGGAGAAGGTCTGTTGAGGAGAGACTGAGAAGGGGAAGGATGGTGAACTGGGATGGAACTGGCAAGACATGAGTCTGGAGCTGGCCAGACCCTGAAAGGCCTCAGACACCATGACGCCTTTCTGGATGTCTCAGTGCAGTTGTTTTAGGGAAGGAAGTGATAGAGGAGGAGGAGCACACAAGGTCAGGCCTCACTCGGGGGCTGTCGGGGAACCCGAGTCATGCTCAGGTGTGCCCGGTGCAGTCAGGCAGGCGAGATAACAGAACCACACTGGGCCAGGCCGGGGCACAGTGCCTCTCCCCTCCTTTCATGGCCACACTCAAAAGGTTTGCTGGTTTACAGTGGGGTGTGGTTTTCCAGAGACAGGCCTGTCTCCTGGGTGCTGGTCACCCTGTGCTGAATGTCTTCTGTCCACTCTACCCTCAGCCCCCTATCTTATGGCTTCTTAAGGAAGGGGAATCCACAGAAGACCCCACCAGGGTGCCCCAGGCTGGTGTGAACTTAGGTTGCGCTCATGTCGAGCTTCTCAGCTCCCCCGTCTACCTCACTGTTCCCTCTCGTGGTTCCAATAGGCATCTCTGTCCATCCCCCCTTCTGTAGGGCCTGGGATGGCTGCAGCTGGCCTGCCAGCTCCAGAATCATCACCTGACACGCTTCTGACTCCCCTCGCCTTGCGTACACCTTTGCAAGTTCGCCCTCCTTGCTTTATTATAATGAATAATATGTGGCCCTGTGGGGACCCTGCCTGAGTCCCACATACCTGCTTCTGCCACCAGGCTGGGCTGTGCATGAACTAATGTGTCTTTGCTAAAATCATTCCCTGTCCTACAGGCCCATAGCCCATCAGGCAGAGAACATCCCCACAGCGACAGGTTCCCCTCTCCTCCTCCCTCTGGTCAGGCCCTGACTTGACGTAGGCTGGGATTCTCCAGCTCCGTCTGACCCTGGAGATGCCTCTGCCAGATTTAGCCTCTGGGGCTAGGACTGAGCCTGGAGGGGCAGGGATGGGGGTAGGACATCAGGGGTAGCTACAAGGCTCCATTCCTCCCACCCCAGTGATACCTGGGGAGTCCATTGTCAGGTGAGCCATGGCCAAGATCCCCACCTTCCCTGAAGATTCCCATATCAACCTTCCATGTTGGTGCTCTCAGACTCACCATTCTGGATGGAGTGGCATTGTCAACCTGCCATTGTCAGTGTGTCCCTCTGGGCAAAGACACGACTGGTCCCTGTGATACTTCTGGCTTCCCCCTTTCCTGTCCCAGGATGTAAACACCCCCAGGACAAGGGCCTGCTCCCCACTGGACCCCCATGCACAGCCAGTGCCCAAAAGGCAGTGGCTCTGCAGGTGCGGTGGCCCCCAGACCGATGACTGGCTTCCCACTGTGTCTCTAGCCTTCCCTCCTTCCAGAGTGACTAATGTGCCCCCAACCACACTGCCCATTGCCTCAGTGAGGGGTGCTGCGGGGACACTCCCTTGGCCACATAAGTGATCCTGCTGGCCCTCGGCATCAGGAGGTTACTGGACTAACTTCATGTGAAATTCAAAACAGACTTTTATGTTTTGATTAAACCTTCAGTTATGTTGAAAAAAATGAAAAGCAACTTTCTAGATCTTCTGCCTACAAAACTGGGAAAAAACTTATGAGACCAAACTTGACGTTCTACAACTCAGTTTGTTTGTCCCAACAAGGGTGGGTTTTGTCTACTACAATGCTTCCCCCTCTATGAGGGTAATCCATGCACAACATGGGGATTTCACTAGTTTTTTTTTTTTGTTTTTGTCTTTGTTTTTTTTTTTTTACAAGTCAAGATGGAGGTCTCCGGGCACAGAGATACCCCATGACTTAGGTTCCTCCCTGTCCCTCCGGTCTTGTCTCTTTTTATTATCATTTTATTAGCATATGTTTGCATACATTAATAATTCCATTCATCTTGGAGAACTGATCCATACATATTTCACATCTTCATCATTTTTATTTCCCCTTCTCCACCCTCCTGTGACTTTTTAAATCTAGGTGTCAGGGGTTTTGGGGATAGCTTAGTGGTTTAAGCACTTGCACCTGCAATCCCAGTCAGGCACAGGGGGCAATCCCCAGACCCACCTGAAAGGCAACCTGAGCCAGCCAATAAGTAAATAAATAAACCTAGGTATGGCTGGCAGGAGAGTACTAATCCTTATTGCAAGACATTTACCAACTCTGACATCCAGGCACTGGTGCTAGCAGCAGCCCCCAGTACACAATAAACAAAAGGGAGCCCCCAGATACTCTGGGGAAGCAATTCTCCCTCAGTGTTACACTTTATGTCTAGTTGTCCCCACAAAGCCTCATGCAATCATGGGGCGGGGATTTCTATAGATTGAGACTTGACTCATGATCCACTGGGATTATGTGTTTTAGTACTGATGAGATTATGGGTCTGAGTTCTGCTGGAAATTATAGGTGTGGCCTGAGGCAGATAGGCTAAGGCAGAGAGTCCGATGTAATTTAAAGAGAGACAGAGAGACAGACTCACACTGTTGCTCTCTGCTCCCCTGGTTGTTCTGTTGCTTCTGTCACGATTGTTGCTGTTCCGTGGCCACGAACAGCTACTCCCTGACAGGTGCCACTCAGTCTTGGAGCTGGCCTAATATGGACTGAAACCTCCAGTAACTGTGAGCTAAATAAGCCTTTCCTTCCCTCATTTTGAGTGTTGGATATTTGTCCCAGCAACGAGAGAAAAGTAACTAAGACACTCAGGATAAGAAGCAACGTGATCTGAGAGGCCGAGGCAGAAAGATCAAAAGTTCAGCCCAGCCTGGACAGTTTAGCGACCTACTGACTTACGCTGTGATTCAAAGTATAAAAGATGTGGGCTCATCCTCGGGATCACAAGAAAAAAAAAAAAAAAAAAAGCAAAGAAAAAAGTCGAGGAGCATCGCGGGCTGAGTGGTGGCATGGTGGCATCAAGCTGAAAGAATGTGCTCCGGAAGGTCCCACCTTGCCCTGCAGCGCTGGCATAGACATCCTTCCCCACACCAGACCTGCTGACCAGCCCATAAAAACTCTTCCCTGGCAGTGATCCCCTGGCTTCCCCACCCTCAGCAAACTGTGTGTCATTAGTAGCACTTCTGGAAAACTCTGTCACAAGGTGTGACTCTTGCTGTGTCATCCTTTCATGTCAATTAACTCTCAGGGTTCCTCAGGGAACATTCGGGAATGTGCGAGCCTCTCTCCCTGACAGCATTATGAGCCCTCAGAGGACAGAAACCACGTTGGTGCACCTCCTCACCTGGGGAAGAAGACTGGCTTCAGGGTGACTGTAGAAGAAGGGTCTGGAGGGGAGCGTGGGTGTGGGTGGCAGAGCTGCTGCGGGGCCGCTGAGCTTAATAGGGGTGCCACGCCCGCCCAGGCCTGGATGCGGGGGGTGGGGGGGGTTAGTCAGGAAAGGAAAAGGCAAAATGAGAAGGCGTGCGAAGGGCTGGGAAGGGCACTGAGTCCCGCAGGTTGACCAGGAGCAGACTGGTCCTGGGGATAGAGAGGCCTGACCTGGACAGCTGTGCCGCCACCCCCAGCTGAGCAGTTAGAGACCCAGCACCCACCACACACACACACACACACACACACCAGCTGAGCAGTTAGAGACCCAGGCCTTCCGGACCTTCCCAGCGCAGCAGGGAGGAGCAGCCAGGCTGTGCGGAGGGAGGAGGAGACGATGCAGGTGTTCAGGAGTTCTAGGAAAGAAAAGAAGAGAGGGGTGGTTACTGGAAAGGGCAGCTTGGATTCCAGAAGAGTTCCTGTCAGATTCGGATACTGAATCTCAGTATCGTGGGAGATATGGCGCTGTGGGCCAGCATGAAAGAAGCCAGCCCCTTCCGTCTGTCCGTCCTTCCTTCCTTCCTTCCTGCCTTCCTTCCTGCCTTCCTCCCTCCTTCCCTCTCTCCCTCTCCCCCTCCTTTTCCTTCCTTCCTCCCTTCCTCTCTCCTTCTCTCCCTTTTTCCTTCCTTCCTTCCTTCCTCCCTCCCTGCTTTCCTCCCTCCCTCCCTCTACCCCCTTTTCCTTCCTGCCTGCCTTCCTTCCTTCCTTCCTTCCTTCCTGCCTGCCTTCCTTCCTTCTTGTTTCTTTCTCTCTCTCTTTCTGAGGCATAGGACCTGTCCAAGCTGGGTGAGTGCTCTATGCTGAGCCCCAAAGAAACCTTTACAAAGGAGGATTTGAAGGTGGACCGAGCCAGGCCCGAGAACTGGAGGATGGGATCCCAGGTCCAGGTGAGGCTGGGGCTCAGAGAGGAGTTCTGGGAGAGGAGAAAGACAGCAGGCAGGGAGCCAGGAGGGAAGCGAGCATTGGAGGTGATGGTGTCCTCAGCAATGTTTCCAAAGACAAAATAAGCATGGCCCTTCCTTTTTTATGCAGCAGCATTTAGGTGGCTTCCAGCAGTTCTCCAGCCTCTTGGAGAATGCAGAGATTTCTGTCATGGAGTTATAAATGTCTTCCTCTAGTACGTCATAACTCCAGCCTGGACAGGACAGTTGAAGACAGATTTAGAAAACAGGAGGCAACACTACCAAAGAGTCCAGAAAAGCAAAATGCCACCTTCATTCCAAGCTGGAGGTCAGTAATAAAAAGAGTTTTATTGCCGATTAGTCCGCAGCCTAAATTCAAAGGTTAGCTAAAAAGAAGAGGAGAGAGAGAGAGAGAGAACAACCCTAAACTATATGATCTGCATTCTGCCTTTTTACAACCCTGGCAAAAACAAAGTGACAAATCCCATCAGCAAGGACAGCACAAGCTCCATCTCCTCCCTGACCCAAGGCCTTCCCATGCATCATAAATATTTCCAGAGTCATAAATATCACTGATGAGGAAGCAGAAGGCACTTAATTGACTTCAAGTCATTTCACGGTAGAAGAAGCGTGTGTGTGCGTGTGTGTGTGTGTGTGTGTGTGTGTGTGTGTGTGTGTGTGTGTGTATGAGAATAAGACAGGCGAGGGGTCTCCCAGGAGGAAATTAAAGCCTAATCTTCTGCTTGTGACGATGCTGCATTGAGCCACTAATGTAAACCAGGATGTATCTGGTTTATGAACCACTGTCTCAGGGATTTTGGACATTTTCTATCTCAGCAAAGCCAATTCCC
>PVJA010040883.1:0-18249 GCA_004027025.1 Myocastor coypus | reverse complement strand
GGTTGAGAATGTAAGTTAACAGACCGACAATTGGAGAAAAAGAAGGGCTATAAGGATAGCCAATATTTTGGACCTAGCCCTTCAAGGTCAATAAAGACCCAGGATATAAGAGAACCTGTGCTGTAATATCCTATAACTCAGAGGTGTCCCAAATTTCCTGGTCAAGGAGATTATGGGACCTCAGAGGAAAAGGATGAATGAACTGCAGTGCATCTAAGGAGGGTCACCCAGAGAAAAACATTCTCTCAGGCTTTCACAGAAAGCTAAGTTCATTTTTTAAAAAAACGCTGAAATGTGCATTGTACAATAAAACCCAGAATATTTGAAATTCCTAGGAGTCCCAACCCCACTGAACCTCCTTTGCTTGCAGAAAATAAAACCCATTCTACTGATTTGTAAAGTATTTTCTGCTTGAGTAAAAATACTGGTAATCAACTCAACTCAGGTTATTAATTTTATGAAGAATTTCTTTCCTTCCCTGTATCATTCCCTTTCACCTTTAGAGTTCTTCAACCCATCAACCTGTAATGACTGACAGCAACAAATCACAAATTACAATGTGAAATCTTCGAATGAAAGCATCCCTCTAAGTGAGATATAGGAGTTGTGTGCAAGAATAATAAATGTACATTATCAATACACTAGTCAGAAAGGTAGATTCTCAGGTCATTCAACAATGGGGAAAGAATGAGAGTGTTAGAGCTTCATTCATTCAGGCTCACTATGGTACTATACACTTCAAAGTTTCTTGGTGTAATTGCATTAGTTTAAACTGCTGGAAGTCTGACAAGTGACTGGAAAGCTTTCCACAAATCAAACTAAATGACAGTACACATTATATCAGGATTATGCCTTCATATATTACAGTAAAAATAATTTTTACAGAAGTGAGTTTTTAAGTACATAATTCATGTATTGCCCTTCAAGCATTGATAATGTATTAGGAATGTGAGTAACAGAACCTTCGGGAAGGCAGTAGTGATGCTTATCATCTGATGGCTGTCTTCATTCATTCTTGATGTTGCAGTAGTGACATGGTACAAGGAGTGAAGGACATCTCTTGGTGGCTCCAGTAAGGATACTGACCCCAAGTATGAAGGCTCCCTCCACTCTCAAGAGCAAATCAGACTGTGAATGTACCATCTTCTGGTAGCTAAGCTTCTAACACATGAATATTTTGTAGTGGGGGGAGATATTCATGTCTTAGCATGAGTGCAGCACATGACAATGGGTGCTGATTCTCTGATTTTAATAAGGCACATAACTTGGAAATGTTAAACATCAAATAGTGTCATTTCAATGTCATTGACTAAAATGCATTTTCTGTTGAAATCTGTGAGCATCAGCATAAAGTTAGATGGACTGATCTAGAGCAAAATCATAGCCAATTAAAAATTAAAAGGCTTCTGCACAGCAAAAGAAATCGATAGAATAAAGAGAAAACCTGCAGGATGGGAGGAATTTATTGTCGGCTGCTACTGTGATAAAATATTAATATTCAGAATATATAAAAATTTAAAAGAATGAGCAGTCTAATAAAAATTTCAAGCAACCTAACAGCTAATGCTCAAAAGAAGAAGCATGAATAATCAAGAAATACATTTAGAGAACACTCAGCCTCTTTAGTTACCAGGGAAATTTAATTAAATTTATATTGTGTGATGCTACCTTACCCCATACGAAGTAGATAACATAACATCAAGAAAGAAAAAGAAAAAGAAAAAAAAGGCAAGCACTAGAAAATGGAAAAGAAAAAAGCTTATTTAAATTGTTGATGTGGATATAAATTATCACAATTATTATGGGAAAAGTTATTGAGGAGACTCAAAATTACTAGACGTAGAGCTACATACTATAAGAACCAGCCATGCCGCTTCTTGGAACATATGAACACCCCTGGAATGGGGCCCTATTCCCAACTGACAAGGCACAGAATCACCCTTGATATTCCTTAATAAATAAATAGATAAAAACATATGGTATAGGGCCCGGCAGGATGGCTCAGTGGTCTAAAGCGCCTGATTGGGAAAGCTTGGACGGCTTCAGGGACCGCGGTTCGATCCCTGGCACCACATGCTGCGCCAGCCCTGCGCTTGGGGCAGGCTGAGCTGGCCATAAAAATGAGTGAATAAACAAAGGTTCTGAAACAAGTAAATAAAATTTAAAAAAAAAATTCTTAAAAAAAAAAAAACATATGGTATATATGTACAAAGGATTATTATGCAGCCATAAAGAATTAAAAATGTGGAACAGATATTATGCTAGATGAAATAACCCAGATTAAAAAAGTGACCTAAATGTTAAAGAAGGACCATTGAAAAGGAGGAAGAGGATGGGTACAGAGATGGGAGAAAATGAAAGGGTGGGGGGAGGAGGCTGTGATTAGGGTGTGAGATAACCTGTATGGAAATGTCACAGTGCACAGTAAATATATATTCGTAATTATAATTCCATGAATAAATGTAGCCAAACTGCCTCCACATGGTATGTCTATGGGACTAAAGAGTGGGGAAATTCACCACAGTGCCATTTCCTTTGCTAAACTAAAAACCTTCCAAAATCTCTAAACTGAGGATTCAAAAAGAACCATTATGATGCATGATAGATTTCTGCCCTTTGCTGAATTTCCAAATCTCACTCAAATCATACACCTAAAGCTTTAAGGATACCTCACAAGTGCAGGAGACGACAGTTGGACACGTAAATGAGTAATTTATATAGGAGTAGACATTGATACCCAAGCATACTTTACATCAGCCACAATAATTATTGCAATCCCTACGGGTGCAAAAGTGTTTAGCTGATTAGCAACATTACATGGAGGTAACATTAAATGATCCCCTGCTGTACTGTGAGCATTAGGATTTAACTTCTTGTTTACTGTAGGGGGTCTCACAGGCATCATCCTAGCTAACTCTTCTCTAGATATTGTTTTACAGGACACATACTACCTAGATGCACACTTCCATTATGTTTTATCAATAGGAGCAGTCTTTGCTTTCATAGGAAGGTTTGTTCACTGATTCCCAAACACGCTTTTTGTTTTATTTATTTTTTTAATCTAAGATTTCCTTAATGGAACTAAGGGTCTTTGCTCCAATAACTATAGCCTGGAAGAAAAACATATTTTTGTTTTCTGGGATTTTGTTTTTAGAAAAGCATATTTTTGAAACAAAACTTGCTGAATATATCAGAAACTTCTGCAATCCAGAACTGATGCTTTTTTAAGTTAAAACTTGATCTTATTTCCCCTCGCTCCTCCTCCTATGATATTCCCACTTTCTGTTGTGAATAGCTGAAATAAATGGCCTCAGAGAATGATGAATTCATTGAGTTGTCTCTGTGACCCATGACAGATTAGCCCAATGAAAAAGACCAAATGTTAAATGGCAGAGCTACCCACCACTATCAGAATATTTAATTGAATAGCAAACTCACTTGCATATAAGATTAGAAATGCCTTCAAAGCCTAAGGTTCTGGAATTAATGAGTTTTTATAAACTCCTAACTAAAAACAGTGATTGGCAGCACAGTGGATTTGTGTAGTTTTTATGTTAAGTGATAAAAATGGATTCTCCAAAGTTTAATTAGATGGCAGCTCCTGCTGCAACTGCTGTTCGCTATGTGGCCCAAATCATTAAAGCTCTTAGGGCCTTGAATGAAGTAAATGACCTGAATGATGTCTTTCTGCTGTATTTCAATGAACAAAATTACCAGAGGCAGTCAACTTCGTTTCACCAGACAAGAACAGCAGTACAATTTTGTCATACCTTTTTTTCTGTGTTGCATTAATGCCTTGAATTTATGCCACAGTTTAATTTGTGGATTTACCATCTCACAAGACATCACGTGCTTCAATCTATAGGCTAGGATTCAACTGTCAAACACATTAGAAATTTGAATGTCAGAATTCTGAGGATAAGCAGGATAGAACACTGTGGAGAAGCTAACTGACTGATTATAGGATTTTAGGACATTCAGTGAAGATGGATCTCTCTCAAAGAGAAGACAAACCAATGACCTATGTGTCTAAGGACATTGCCATTGGGAGCATGAGACTAGAAGCACAGATAATCTGATTGTTTTAGAGGGCAGAGTTATAATTACTTTATTTAGGAAAATTTGCAATAATGTTCTTATAATACAAAACTTAATGAAAGATATTCTAACAACTATTTGTATAAATAAACATCAGCTGGTATTATGGTAAGTGTCTAGGACGTAGTCCATTTGCCAAATTGAGGGGTTTAATTTGTAGTCCTCCTGTTGTCACATGGCTCTATGTTTGTTTATTTTCTCCTAGGGAAGGACCCTTAATATGAAAGGTCTGCTTTCTGTTCAGGACCTGGGAGTCTACTGCCAAAATATGACAGTTCTTAGTGTAGTACTGCGAGAAGTGTATGTTTTCAAGAAGCACATGTTGGCCAGGTATTGATAAAGTTACATTGTACAAAAATGGGAAGGACTACAATTATCAATGTTTTCCTGAATTTTCAATCTATATTTCTGAATTAATTTTGCTATCACTCATGTATTACCAAGACGAGAAGACAAATGCAATAGGGGATCATTCTCCATGGAGACAGTAAGAGAAACAGGGTTCTTTTAGGTCACATTACTACATAGAAGTCACTGACGTGAAGCTTAAACACTTCAAGCCGTCTCATGACAACAGAGAATTCCAGATAATTGAGGCTGGACTGAACTCATGTATTGGATTAAATGATACTGAAAGTGTGCATGGCAGTCAGACCACCATATTTAGTCAACAGGAAGCCTTAATAGAAGAATTAAACACCTCACTTTAAAAAATAAGAACATATTATCTTTAGTAAGTGATTATTATTCCTTTATGAAATTCAACCGTGGGGAGATTCGGCAAAAATCTGACATAAGTGCCTACAAACACAGTGCTATCTATCAGTTGGAACTGCCCAATAGTGCTGACTCACCAAGTACATTAAAAAAGAAAGAAAGAAAGAAGCAAAAACTAGGAATGCCAGCATATGTGTCTCAGTCCTGTGCATGGCTGCTTGTCCTTAAAGCCACATTAGGACTCCTGAAGCTTTTCTTAGTCTGAAAAGAGTATGCAGTGAGGTGGTACTACAGCTAACATTTTCTTACATGCAGGAAGCGACTGAAAACAGTAAACCCCAATAGCACAGATGTACGTAGGGTGCTGTACAACACAGCTGTGTAACAGGCTAAGCACAGCCAGATACACCCAGGCCTCAGTTACACGTCCTCAGGGTTGCTACAGATGGTATGAGTCTAGTGCAGTGCTCTCCATGCCCTCCTGGGGTGAGCACCCTAAGAAATCTCATTTAGGATGTGCTGGGAACAAAGTTTAAATTGGTTTCTAAGCTACCTAGTTTCTTTCTTTCTTTCTTTCTTTCTTTCTTTCTTTCTTTCTTTCTTCCTTTCTTTCTTTTCTTCCTTCCTTTTTTTTTTTTTTTTTTTTTTTTTTTTTTTTTTTTTTTTTTTTTTTTTTTTTTTTTTTTTTTTTTTTTTTTTTTTTTTTTTTTTTTTTTTTTTTTTTTTTCTGCCTAGCATTTGCTAATCCCTGGGTATAGTTCACAACACTGCCAAGGATAAAATATTATTTCAACCAGAACCTGTATTTGAAGCCTTCCATAACCTTACCCCTTGTTTCAAATCAATTAAAAACCTGTATCAGTTTTGATATATCCAGTTGATGCACTTGAATCAAGTTCTAAGATCATTTTCTACTGTTACCTCTGTAATCTGAAAACAAAGTAATAGGGCTGGCCAGCGAGCTCAGCGCATTAAGATAGCACCATTTTAGATAGCACCATTTAGATAGACTTAGGGACCAGGGTTGGCTTCCCATCTGATGTGACAGCCCCACCCCCAGGGCATAATGAGACAAAGATTCTTACTGAGTGTGGTAGGACGCACCTGTGATCCCAGCCCTTGAGAGGCTCAAAAACAGGAGGATCACTACGAGTCCGATCTGTGCAGTGGGATCCTATAGACACTCTACTAAATACATTTTAAAAAGAAAAGAAAAAAAAAAAAAAAAGAATGATTTACAGAGCCAGGGAGATAGCCAGGTAAGTGCCCGCATGTCAAGCGCTAGGTCTTGAGTTCAATCCCCAGTACAGGAAAAAAAAAAAAAAAAAATAGTGAAAGAAGAATCAAGTAATGACTGCCCACTTGTCTTTCCTGACTGAAAGGCGTCGACTGGGTACCTGAGGTCTGGGAATCACTGCTCCAACGTAAAGGACGTGTGTGGAAGTGAGTGGCTGAGCTATAGGATGAGAGATCCTGAAACCCAAAGGCCACGTGTTTATCGTAAACTAAAGCTAACTGCATTTTCTAGCCACATTGAGGCAGTGACACTGTTCACATCTCAGCTCTTTTTTCCTCAAGTGACAAGGACACTCCTGCTTCTACTTCTGTTCAGATTCCACCTTCAGGATCTCCAGTTTTACATTCACACCGCTGGTGGTGTCACTGGTACCACATTCCTCTTGTCTGAAGTATTCTTGTTATGGCCTAAGAAACCAGGGGTAGGACCCTTGTTCCCATGAAGCGAAGTTAGGGCATGCTTGTTTCTCCAAAAGCACACAAGAGCATTCTGCAAGCTGGGTCTTTGCCAGGTAGTGTGACAGGATCAGGAACATGTCCCAAATCAGTAAAGATCTTTTATTGTCTCATTAAAATATCACCAATTGACTTTACAGTCCAGAAGCTTGTTTCTGTGGCTGGATTAGCACTTGGATCTTATTCTGCCTGTTGAACTGTTGACTTTTCAGAAACATAGATACCATCCCCAAAATATTCTGACATCCTTGTTTTTGACTGTTGTAGCTTGCTGAATCAAAGCAGCTGAATTTGAAACAAGCTCTATGTCATTTTCTTCAAGGATTGGCTTATCTTTCTGGGCTTGAGATACTGAGCAACAAATACCTGCCCTCATAAGAATTTAGTGAATGTATTTTTCACCCAAGAAATTCCTGATTTTGATAAGAGATCCATTCTCCTGAATAACGATGTTGGTGGGGAAGTGAGCATACGTAGAGCTCATCTTGTAACTGAAGCCTACATACCCCCCACCAGCCACGCACAGATCATGCAGACAGTCTCCAATCTCTTTGTTTCCTCACCATTTGTCAACCCTGATCCTACTTATTTTCTTCCCAATGAGGCTGAGCTCCACATTGATGTGGTTGAAGTCCCTTCACAGGGTGCCTCTCAGGCGCTTTACACTAACTGCGTGTCCTTTCAGAGTAACGTCGACATTTTCTGGAATGTCAACAGTCTGATTGCTAAGAAGGGCCTTCGGTTAGCAAAAAAGCTCAGTTACCTAGTTCTTACTATCTTGGTATACCTGGAAAGCCCTAGATGCTATTTTAATCTAGTAAGAAAATAAAGAAAACTTTAGAAGATGGAAAAAACTGATCCATAGAGAACCTGGTAAAAGCTCATTCGAGATTTACAAGTCTAATTTTATTTGCATTTTTATATTCAGCAAAGCTGGTAACATAGAGATCCATAACCATCAAAGTAAATAAAAACTAAAATTACATAGGACCAGGGAGGCACCTCATTGTCATAGCACCTACCTGGCAGTGCAAAGTGCAAGACCCTGAGATTTATCTCTATCATCAAAATAAGTAAGCCAAATATAAAATAAATAAATAAATAAATAAATGAAGAACTTACTCGGTTTATTAGTAATTTCATATTAGTTTTGGAAACAGCATGGCTTTGGGTTGCTTCAGACAGAAAGGCTAAGCTGTGAAAATAAGAGGTTTGCTATTGACTCATGATAAAAAATAATCAAGCTAATATTAAATAATATTGTCATTAAGAAAGATACATTTAAAAAGCATAGATGCTAAATATTTCTCCATTTAGATGCCTACATGTATACATATGTATATATGTATATATCCATAAATATATACTCAATCACATATATACATATTTATCTATAATGGTGAAAAGAAGGAGAAAGAGAAAGAGAAAGGAGAAAGAAGGAAAGAAAACGTAAAAGAGCAAAAAGGAAGCCAAACTAAGCCGGGCGTGGTGGCGCACGCCTGTAATCCCAGCACTTGGGAGGCTGAGGCAGGAGGATCGCTGCGAGTTCGAGACCAGCCTGGGCTACAAAAGTGAGCTCAAGGCCAGCCTCAACTGCATAGGGAGACCCTGTCTCAAAAAGACAAAAAAAAAAAAAAAAAAAAAAAAAATGGAAGCCAAACGAGAAAGAAGGAGGAAGAACTTTATTACTTTTCTGAAGAATTTGAACGGCCACAGACGAGCAATTACAGTCAAAGAATTAGGAGTTGGTTCTCCCTGGGGGAGCATCAGGCCCTCTACTGAATCATTTTAGAAGGAGGCCAACAAATGCTGCTGAGCCTCACAGATTTCTAGGACATTGGGGCTTTTTTTTTTCTTAAATACATGTGTTCAGCAAAGCTCCAAGTGATACATGGCTAAAGTCTGTGTGGCATGAAACCTCTCTAGAGATGGAATTGACCATGGAGAAAAATAAAAGGACATAAAATCAAAATTATTGGAAAATCCTAAACAATAAAACCCTCACATCATTAACAAACTTATAGTTAATATCTTGATAAAAAAATAAGAGGGCTGACAAGATAACTCAGTAGACTAAGTGCCCGCTTAGGCAAGCACAGGGACAGGGACTCTATCTCTGGCACCATGTGCTGAGCTGGTCACCGAGTCTGGGTGTGGCAGTGCATACCTGAAATTCCAGTGCTGGGGAGGCTGAAAACAAGGATCGCTAGAAGTCCAAGCTGTGCAGTAAGAACCGGCACATACATACAAAAAGAGAAGATAATTATTATACATACACAAAGATTTGTAAAAGGAAAAATTAAAGTTCTCATGCTAAATGTGTCAAATATGACATAGAAGATATTAGAGATTAGAAGATATGGTTTAAGTAATTGTGTCAAAAGGCACCACAATTTTTGAGAAAAGAATTATAAAATATGAGATTAAAAAATTGCACAATGTAATCCAGGATCTCACTACCTTATATTTATATGTAGGAGCTTAAAGTGTGGAAATGCACAGATGAATTATATGTATGCAAACTTCCAAGCCGGAAGCATTCCATAAATGAGGAATATATAAGCAGAAAACACAAGGTGACTTGTAAGAAAATTTCAGAAACTAAAAAGGAAAAGAGAATCCTAAACATTTAACATGTAGACAGTATTCTCTCTCTCTCTCTCTCTCTCTCTCTCTCTCTCTCTTTCTGCTATCCTCTTCTCTCTCCTCTTTCTGTCTCTGTCTCTGTCTCTGTCTGTCTCTGTCTCTCTCTCTCTCTTAGGGAAGGGCCTATGCGGTGTTGAGGATTTCACTACTAGATCAAACTTGTAGTGATCTACCTATTTATAGCCTCCCAAGAGCTGGGATTACAGGCTTGCACCACCACACCCAATCTAATCTTAATCATTTTTAAAAGGAAAAATGGTTACGTGCAGAAGACTGAAATATCATAATCTCATCAACCTCACTAATCCCAACTTATACAAGTTACAAAACAATGTGTTTTGTGACCATTTCCAAAGCTTAGAAGATGTTGTTTCAAAATACTATTCTATACTGTCAAAACATAAAGTAGATGGGGTGAATAAACATAGTTGAAGTATGTAAGTTCTCAAAAGGAAATGCAAATAAATGATATTTGGTGTAACAGGAAGTAGTCAACATATGTGTTTCACCAACAACGTGGAGCTAACTAAGGAACAACAGAACCAAAGATGCAGGCATTAACAAGAAATGTAAAGCAGGAGATAAAGAGATGAAATTCCAGGCATATAGCCACCCATAGTACATACTGCAGGCCCAGGAATCAGAATTTTATCATTTCTTTCTTTCTTTCTTTCTTTCTTTTTTTTTTTTTTTTTGTGGTACCAAGTGTTGAACTCAGGACCCTGCACTTACTTGCCAGGTCAGCACTTATTCCACTAAGCTATCTTCCTGGCACCCAATTTTATCATCCTTATTTTGTATAAAAAGATAGTATTTTAGTAGAAGCAATGTGATTTACTTTTGCTAGTTTTATCAACATAAATATGCTTAAAACATATGAAGAATACTTGTAATGAAGATACAGTATTCAGTGTACATATACAGTATGCGGTACTGTGCAAAGTACAGTGTGACATGATAACACTAATGGTTTCCTGGATTGATTTTTGGAGTGATTATTTTCCTGAGTTTCTAGCTCCAGGGGGCATTCCGAGATGGTGCCTAGTTGGGGGCTGTACATCGCAGGCCAGAGGCAGGGACTGCATGTACTCCTAGCCTGTGCCTCTCTGGCTCTTCTCTTGCTCTGTTTCCTTCAGGATGCCTGAAGTTGTCTCCCTATACACTGTCCCTTTGCATGGGGTTCCTGCCTGGGAATGAGCCAGGCATACACTGACACTTCTGAAACTGTAAGCCAAAGAAATATTTTCCTCCGGAACATTGTCAATGGCGGCCACTAAACTGCGTTTGTTACTAATGGAAAAGCTGACCCGTCTGTAACATATTCCATTGTTTACCACCAGCAAGATCTGGACAATTACATCTCTTTGTAGGCTGTAGTAAGAATAACTCAGTTAATGTTTTAAAACATTTAGAATTTTATAAAAATTGTTTAAACATGAAATCAAATGTATGAGTTTCACTGATTTTTTTGCCCTCCTGAAAGATATTTCCTCTGGAAAATCTATATTATTATAGATTATATAATATTCTTCTACATCAGTGAAATTTACTCTTTGTTTCTCATCAATGAAAGCTAATCTGGCAGCTCGCAATGATCCCGTTCTTTAATGAAACACTTCAGTTGCTTCATAGCTCTTAAAGCTCTATGTAAATCTTCCATTATTTATGTAATAAAAGTTTACTAGAAATTTTAGATGTAAGCCAGGTAAGGAAGAAGACTAGACAACCACACTCAACTCTTATCTAACAAGAAAATAGATATTCAAAAGTGATAAAACTACTAGCGAGAATGTTAAATACTAAAATAAAACTGTGATAGAATGAAAATATTGGACTTTTAAGAGTGCTGCTCAGGGTGACTGGACTGAGATCACTGTCACTGTCGTCACGGTCACTTTCGTGATGTTTTACCTTTCAAATGTATCTTAGTAGTATTTTACATATATTACCATGACAAATTTTAAACTAATTTTGTCAGTATAAGTTATTATACATGTTAGTGATTCTTTTATATTATTTAACCACTTGACATAATTCAGTTAAACCAAAACTTTTTTGATAAGCAAAAGAAATAATTCCTCCCATCAAACATTCAACAAAACAGGTAAACAAGATCCTAAAGACACCCAAACTCTCCAACTGAGAATTTGTAGTGCATGTCTCACACACACACACACACACACACACACACACACACACACACACACACACACAAACGCGAGCGCGCGCCAAAAAAATCACTAATCTGTGACAGTTTCATGGTTTACATCACATCACACATTATCTTCTCATTTGAAATACCAGTGACCTTCAGGAACGTGATGAGTCAAATACCCTGGTGTAAGATGGTTTAGAGCAGTGGCTTCCCTTTTCATAGAATCCTTATGAGCCAAAATAAAACATTTTAAAATGTTGAAAGGAATGAAGTAGTTTAAAATAACTATAACAATGACATTACCCCTCTAATGTTTCTGCAGGGCCTTCTGACTGGTAACCAGGAATGTCAAATTTCACTTTCGCACCCTCCGTGTTAGAAGACTGGAGTGTTTTTGTCCTCCTAAGCAAGAGCAGAGAGATTGAATACGTGGGTTCTAAATAGCCTTGTGCTTTATCACTTTTCAATACAAAATAGTTGGAGACTTGGACACGTGTTCACTCCTATCATCTCATTTGATCTTCAGGTGACTCTGATTAGCAACCAGGGTAGTGCATTATGGGTAGCCATACAATTATGAGAGTTCTGCCATCTGTTCAAGGTCAAGCAACTAGCAAGGTGCAGAAGGAAAATGCATATTTAAAGCATCTACCCAAGTCATCGCTATTTTCCTATTTATATAAAAATCCTCTTTTAAAAATCATGAATGACAAGTGATACATATGCCTTAAGTATTTCTTTCTTTTTTTGTTTTCATTCAATAAATCCTTAACAAACAATTACTATGTGTCTCAGTTACTTTTTTTTTTTTTTTTTTTTTCGCATTTTCTCATTGTTGGGACAAATATCCGACACCTAAGTGAAGGAAGGAAAGTTTTATTCAGCTCACAGTTTCAATCCATACTCAGCTGGCTCCAAGGCTGAGTGGCACAGGACAGAAAGAAGCAGTTCATGGTGTCAGAACAGCAACAATGGCAGCAAGCCAACAAAGGCACAGAGAGTCTGTTTCTCTGTCTCTCTTATATTGCAGTCATGCTCTCTGACTCAAACCAGATGTAACACTCAGACCCATAATCCCAGCAGCACTAAGGCCCACAGTCCCAGCCTTGGGTCACACATAATCCTTGTAGATCAGAGTTCATCTCAGACTCTAGAAGTCCCCACTGCATGACTGCATGAGGCTTTGAGGGAACAACTAGACAGAAACCATAACACTACGTATAAAGCCTCATGGACTTCTAAAATATCAACCTGTCAGTAGGGAAATGCCAATGACATATTCACTGGTTTAGAATTGTTTTTGCTCTGTCTAGTCTGATCTAGGACTGGTCAGTCTCTTATAAACTCTTGTCATAGCTGCCATGATTTAAACATCAATTTGAAGCAGTTTGGGAGAAGAGGTGTCTGGAATGCCATTCTCTAGGAATCAATAGTCAAAGCGAGGCAGACTGGGTTATTGTAGGAAAATCAAAGTGGAAAACAGCTATCTTCTTGCTTTGAAACTCCTGATACCTAAAGCTGGAGAGGGTTGTGGAAAGGATTTTTTAGTTATCTCATGGCTTCCAGCATCCTTGAAATATAACTGCTACCATCTGTGCACAAAATGAGAGGAAGCCTGAAGAATGACTTCCAGACATCTGTTTTGAAAACCTGAATACAGCGATGGTATCACTCAGAAACATAAGGTGACTAGGAGAGTTAGAGGTATTTGGAGATAGTGAATCCCATTTTGGGTATGTGGCATTGAAGTGCTTGATAGATGTCCAGGAAGCAGGCTGGTGAATGTGCATTAGTGTTCAGACCCTGTTCTGAGACTTGCTTAGGGATTTGGATCCAGAAGGCTTCATGATGGAGTACGGTGCAAGCCATATAATCATGCATGGAATGTGCAGAGGGCAAGAAAAGAATAAAAGACAGAAGCTCCAAGAGTTCCGGTTAGTAGTAAGCGCTTATTTTTAAATAAAATGTTAGAAAGAGGAAAAAGAATGCTTAATAGATTAAGAGAAGTCACCAGCAAAGCGTAAAAAATTTAGAAAAAAGGTGTTAGAAAAACATAGGGGGAAGGGGCTGGCCAGACAACTCAGGCCACTACAGCACAGGCTTAGGCAGGAGCAGGGACCAGGATTCAATCCCTGGCGTACTGTGCAAGTCCTGACCCTGGGGCATGCTGAGACAGCGTTTGAGACTGGATATAGTGGCATGCACCCGTAATCCCAGTGCTTGGTAGGCTGAAAATAGGAGGATCACCAGGAGTCCAATCTGCATAGTGAGACCCTGTAGGCCCTGTACTAACAACACATTAAATAAAAAAAAATAAAGAAAAGCAGGGGAACACTTAATAAATAAAATGGGTCAGTAGTAGCAAAGAATGCAGTTCAAGTAGATTAGGGCACATTGAAATTATGGCAGATGTTTGCCAAAGCAATTTTAGGGAAGTAATTTAATAGGAAGCTGCATTTTGATGAATGGAACCCTAAGTGGAGTTGTGAGAGAGATTGAGATCGAAGGCAGAGAATATATTTATCTAAATTTTGCACAGTGAACATATAGCAACACTTGTGTAATATCAAGAAGTGATAAAAATCAACTTGGATAACAAAAAGAAAAATTAAGAAATCAGAGAGTAGAAGGGACTGTAAACATCTGAAGATCATCTGTTGTTTATATCCCAGGAGAAAGGGAGAAAGGAAAAACTTCAGTGGAGAGAAGAGATAATTCCTATGAGAAAGCTAGTAACAATGGTTGCTTTCTCAAAATGAGTGCATCTGAAAGCTATGAAGAGCTGTGTTTGAACCAGATGTCAGTCTGTGAAAGCCCTTTGACATGAATGTGTTTTTCTGACAATATAGCACTCACATCAGAGAGAAGGTAATGTTTCCAGAATCATTCACAACCAAGAGCACTGACTCGGTGAAGCAATGCCTTACCATTAGCACGGATAGCAAAGGTAGGCTCCCATTTGTCTGCCTCTGGCTAAAAGCAGGAAATTAAGTTATCTCTGACAAAGGACCTTTAAATCCAGAGCTCTCTCTCTTTGTCATTATGCTCAGGCTTTGATAGCATTTTTGTGACTTATTGAGTGAGTCACTTATATTGACCTCCCTATCCTCAATGTAAGGTTTATTTTGAAAAACAAAATCATTACAATCAATAGCACACTGTCTGAAAAAGTATACTTTGTTTGCATGATTTCTTAACAGCCATAGCAATTTTTATTCGCAAATATAAGAAATGGAAGACATATTTTCTCAGACATGTGTTTAAAAAAAGCAATGCACCAGAAAGCCTTATAAGACACTAAATGTAAAACACATGTATTGGTATAAGTAAAATTCATTTCATGTTAAAAGAAGTTTAATAAATTACTAGAAGGATAATACATAAAAGTACAAAAATTTACTTTTATAACACACAGTATGTTACCAGATTAGTACTAAAACTGGACATGTTTCCTAAGACAAGAGTTTTAAATATATATTTCTATTCCTTTCTCCTTAATCAAATGCATCTCAGCATCTGTTTGATATTAGAAACAAATTAAATATGCCAATATATGCTGGGGGCATTGGCTTTTATTGCCTTGCATGTATTTGCTTTTTAAAGAAGATCATCCAGAGAAATAACTCAGTTTGTTGTAGTCAAAATTAAAACTGCCTTTAGTTGCTTGCTGTTGGATCAGGTCTATACATTTGTCTATTGCTACATCTTTGGAACTATGAATCTGGAGTAGAAATTGACCTGAGTGCTTTTCTACTCTCTGGAAATTAAAGTAAGACTTTCCTTTGCTGGGCTGCCTAGGTACCAAGCTGTTGTGTTTATTGGGAGAGTTCCAGTTGGAGCCACTGGCACCCATATATTACAGAGGATTCCTCCAAGCACAGCAGTGGCGCCCGGGTCAGTCCACTACTGGGAACAGTGACCAATAGAAAAGAAAGAGGAATTTCCAAAAGGACTGAGGTAAGCTGTTTTCTCAGAAGCCCTGGCAGAGCGAAAACAATACATCAAAAGGTGTTCTTGGGGATTGGACAGTGTAGGTTTGACTTTTTCTTGTGGAAAGCTTAACGGCATCAAGTAAAATCAAGTCAATTGGTTTTTGCTCTCAACTGGCTTTTAACAAATTGCAGACTCATACCCAGGACTCAACAGTACATCCCTGGAAAGCAAGGTAAACTATTTTGCATTTCTTAAAAGTCTTAAAGCTAATAACTTACAGTTCTGATTTATCAGATGTAAGCTTATAACTTCAATATCTAAAGTAAATTATTATGCTAAAAAGACTAGAAAATTAATGAGCCTCTTCTGGAAGACAGCCAGATCAGCATTCTGCAATTGTAGGAAAGTTGACAGCTTGCAAAAGCAGCTCTGCACTTGTCATTATGCGATTTAATAGCAAAACTCCAAGATCAGCATTTCAAAAACGTCTGATTATCTTCCTCCCTGGGAATCTACATAATTCAGTCTGTTCTTAGTGGCAATGGGTGTAACTAAATGCACTTTGATTAACGTTTTAATTTTTATTATGTTCATATGTGTATATATATATATATATATATATATATATCACATACAAATACATTTTAAATGTATACACACATATATATGTGTATATGTATATTTTTCTGTTAAAATAGTTCTAATTATAATGTCTGATAGAATGCTTTATAAAGGGTTTACGGCTTTTAAATATATCACACACCAATAAATATTAACTTATTATTATTATCCACATAGAAAATATTAATACAAAAGCATTTTCTACTTATACCCTAAGTTTATTTTGCTTTGTCTTGCTTCTTATGAATCATAATAATGACTAAGTATATATGCACCACAATTACTTAAGCAATATATGTTTCTGCATAATGAACAGTCTTTTTCATATAGCCATGTATGTGTGTATGCACTGACAGAAGCACATTATATGATATATAATATATAGATATAGGTATATAATTATATAAGAAAAAATTCAATTTTTTGACTGAATAGCTTGATTCTGTTATTAACAAGTCTTTCTCTCATCAAAGTCAAACTTACCTGAGAAGTTCAGTAACAGAAGAAGAGATTAAACTCACGCTTTTCTGTTCCTAGAAACTTCCTTCATAAAATAAACTCCTGCAGTATTCCCTGATTTCCTCATTTCTTTGACTCAAGGGCTGAAGAACCTGGGAAATCTCCAGATGGTCTGTTCATTTAGAAGTAAAAAAAAAAGCATGTGCCTGTCTCTCAGGAACAGCCTAGACTCTCACTTGAATTAATAAAACATTATTTTTGCGCTCCTCTATTCAACTACTGGTTTTAATTAAGTCCCTTGAATTAAACAGCTTGACATGGAAAAGCACTTAGATCTGCTAAAATTTATTTTCCATTTCTTAGCTTTCATTGTGATTGGGTACAAACCAGAAAGTGACTAGTGGAATTAGTTTTGATATTTGTAAAATGCTCTGCACATGGTGCCTATTAAATAAATCTGTATTAATTGATATCTGTGAACGAAAAAACATCTTCACCTCTCTGCTGAAGAAGAAATGTCTACTGACCATCCTGCTACACACATTTATCTAAGAGTCAAGATCTTTAAATGTCTAACATCAGTATCTCTTGTTCTATAGGCAGGCTAATGGCAGCCACACTCTTTTGTCTCATCTGGGTGTCACTCATGGCACGCTGTGCGTGGACTCAAAGCGTGAGACAGCTCTATGATGTGTATGAGACAGAGGACTGGTCTGCTCAGGACTTCAGTTGTCCCACGGAATGTTTCTGCCCACCCAGTTTTCCTACAGCTTTATACTGTGAAAATCGAGGTCTCACACAAATCCCGGCTATCCCTTCAAGAATCTGGTATCTCTACCTTGAAAACAACCTGATAGAAACCATCCCTGAGAAGCCATTCATGAATGCCACCCAGCTTCGATGGATCAACTTAAACAAGAACAAAATAACCAACTATGGAATTGAAAAAGGGGCCCTAATTCAGCTGAAGAAGCTGCTTTTCTTATTTCTGGAAGATAATGAGCTAGAGGAAGTGCCTTCGCCCCTGCCGAGAAGTTTGGAGCAATTACAGTTAGCTAGAAACAAGGTGTCCAGGATTCCTCAGGGAACCTTCAGCAATCTGGAAAACCTGACGCTTCTTGATCTACAGCACAATAAACTATTAGACAGTGCCTTTCAAAGAGACACCTTCAAGGGGCTCAAGAATCTCATGCAGCTCAACATGGCCAAGAACGCGCTGAGGAGCATGCCGCCGCGACTGCCAGCCAACACAATGCAACTGTTCCTGGACAACAATTCCATTGAAGGGATACCAGAAAACTATTTCAACGTCATTCCCAAAGTGGCCTTCCTGAGGCTAAACCACAACAAGATCTCAGACACAGGCCTTCCGTCAAGAGGTTTTGATGTGTCCTCAATTCTCGATCTGCAACTCTCTCACAATCGGCTCACAAAGTTTCCCCGAATCAGCGCCCGCCTGCAGCACCTGCACCTTGATCATAACAAAATTCAAAGTAAGTAAACGTCACTGTCCGAGAGGAGAAGTTCCTTTTTTCTGGCATTTGCCTATAACTTAATTAAGAGTGGCAGTTGCATTCTCCTCCTCTAGCACGTCCTTTGTCGTTAACACAGTTTAGTTGTATTACTATTATTTTTAATTTTTCAGCTTTAATGAACAAGTTCAAACCTTCAAATGGAAGTCTGAAAGTGGATCTAAGTAACGGACACACAACCAGTGTCTCCCGCAGAAGCAAAATGTCTGTCTGTTTTGAGTCATGTGGATTCTGCCATGTCTGTCTTGGTAGGAAGATCAGTTTAAGAAAGGATGCTGGAAGCCAGCAGCTTCATGTTTAGGAATAAATATATATCACTTAAGAGGGTTTTTTTTT
>PVJA010040882.1:0-18234 GCA_004027025.1 Myocastor coypus | reverse complement strand
AAAAAAAAAAAAAAAAAAAAAAAAAAAAAAAAAAAAAAAAAAAAAAAAAAAAAAAAAACAGAAATTTTGAAAAGATTTTAACTAATAAGTATTTAGACAAAGGTCTTCTATCTAGAATTTATAAAGAACTAAAAACCATTAGTTCTTTAATGCACTCAATTCTCCAATTTAAAGAAGTAGACTGGCAGAGTGCATAAGGAAGCACAATCCAGCCATATGCTACATATAAGAAACACAATTAACTCATAAAGAAACTCATAGGCTAGAAGTTAAAGCATGGAAAAAAAAATACTACATTCTCCAGCACCTCAGAAAAGGCAGGGGTAGCCATCTTGTTTTCAGACACTCTAAAAATTAAACCAAGTTTGGTCAAACGACATAAAGAAAGCCACTACATACTGGTTAGGGGGAAAATTCAAGACAAATAGGTAACACTCATAAATATGTATGTACCCAACACAGGAGCACCAAGTTATATAAGACAAACCTTAATGGACATGAAAAATCTACTATCCAATACCATAATCTTAACAGGACACCATAACACCCCTTCACCCCAAAAAGATAGATCAAGCAGACAAAAACTTAGCAAAGAAGTAGCACACCTGAACCACAATCTGGAACAACTGGACTTAGTGGACATACACAGAGTGTTCCACCCAACCACTTCACATGACACATTTTTTTCAGCTGCACATGGGACATTTTCTAAAACAGACCACATAATAGTCCATAGGTTCTGCTTAAGTATATGCAAGAAAATAGAAATTATCCCATGCACACTATCTGACCACAGTGCAATGAAATTGGAAATAAATGACACAAGAAACCACAAGAATGCCAGAAATACATAGAAATTAAACAACACCCTTCTCAGCAACCAGTGGGTTATAGATGAAATTAAACAAGAAATTAAACAATATCTACAATTTAATGAAAATTCAAACACAACTTACCAGAATTTATGGAATGCACTGAAAGCAGTTCTTAGAGGGAAATTTATAGCCCTGAACTCATATATTAAGAAGATAAAATGGGAACAAATAAATACTCTAATGCAGCACATAGACAGACTAAAAATCGAAAAGCAAACGAAATCCAAAGCCCAAAGATGGGAGGAAATTATAAAGATCAAAGTAGGAATCAATTCAATTGAGACAAAGAAAACAATGCAAAGCATTAATGAATCAAAAAACTGGTTCTCTGAAAACTTAAATAAAATTGATAAGCTCTTAGCTAACCTCATCAAAAAGAGGAAAGAAAGGACTCCAATTCCAGCAATAAAAAACGAAAAGGGTCAAATTACTACAGACCCAACAGAGATTCAGAAGACCATAAATAGCTACTTTGAGAATCTTTACTCTCACAGAATTGAAGACACAGAAAAAATGGACAGATTTCTAGAAAAGTATAAATTACCAAAACTGAATCAAGAACATATAAGCATTCTCAACAACCCAATCACAGCCAATGAAATACAAAATATAATAAAAAGCCTACCAACAAAGAAAAGTCCAAGACCTGATGAATTCACCACTGAATTCTACAAGAAACTTATAGAAGACATAAGCCCAATACTTCTCAAATTCTTCAATGAAATTGAAAAGGAAGCAATACTCCCAAAATCATTCCTAGAAGCAAGTATTACACTGATACCAAAATCAAAAAGAGACACAACTAAAAAAGAGAACTACAGACCAATTTCTCTCATGAACATAGGTGCAAAAATTCTCAATAAAATCCTCACCACGAGAATATAACAAATCATCAAGAAGATTATACACCATGACCACATAGGATTCATCCCAGGAATGCAAGGATGGTTCAATATACACAAATCTATAAACGTGTTACACTATATCAATACAGCCAAAGTCAAAAATCACATGATTTTCTCAATTGATGCAGAAAAAGCTTTTGACAAAGTCCAACATTCATTCATGTTCAAAGTCCTACAGAAACTTAGAATAGAGGACTTCTACCTCAAGCTAATAAAAGTCATCTGTGATAATCCAACAGCTAACATAATTCTAAATGGGGAAAAACTGAAGCCTTTTAGTCTCAAATCTGTTACAAGACAAAGATGTCCTCTATCAGCACTCCTATTCAATATAGTTCTGGAACCACTAGCTACAGCCATTAGACAAGAGAGAGAAATAAAAGAAATAAAAACAGGTAAAGAAGAAGTTAAATTATCATTATTTGCAGACAACATGATAATTTATTTGGAACACAAGCTACTAGAATTAATACACAAATTCAGTAGCATAGCAGGCTACAAAGTCAACACACAAAATTCAGTGGCATTCCTCTATACAGAACAAACACACTGAGAGAGAAATTAGAAAAACAATATCTTTCACAATAGCACCAAAGAAAATCAAATATTTAGGAATCAACCTAACTAAAGAAGTAAAAGAGCTTTTCAATGAAAACTACAGTACTCTGAAAAAAGAGATCCTAGAGGATTTCAGAATATGTAGATATTCCCTGCTCCTGGATAGGAAGAACCAACACTGTGCAGATGGCCATACTCTGTAAACTGTTATACAGATTTAATGCAATTCCTATCAAAATATCATCAACACACCTCACAGACCTAGAGAAATCATTCCTAAAATTTATTTTGAACCAAAAAAGATCCATAACTGCAAAGACAATTCTGGGCAACAAAGGTAAGGCAGGAGGCATTGCAATTCCTGATATAAATTATACTACAGAGCTACTTGAGGATCAGTGGAATAGATTAGAAGATGCACAAGGAAATACAAACACACTGAGACACCTTATTTTTGGCAATGGGCCAAACATGTTTACTGGAAGAAAGACAACCTCTTTAAAAACTGGTTCTCCACATGTTGAAAACTAAAACTTGACCCAGGTCTGTCACCATGTGCTAAACTGAAGTCAAAATGGATTAAAGATATAAATATTAAAAAAAGAAACCCTAAACCTCATAGAGTAGAATGTCAAAGGAAATCTTGAAGACATTGGAGTAGGTAAAGAGTCCATAGACAAGAATCAAAATGCATGTTTAACACTCAAATGAATCAACAAATGGGACCTCCTCTGACTAAAAAGTTTTTTCATGTCAAAAGAAATTACCAACAGAGTGAAAAGACACCCACAAATTTTCAAAAATTTTTTAATTCATAAGTATTCAGACAAAGGTCTTCTACCTAGAATTTATAAAGAACTAAAAAACATTAGGGTTCCAAAATTCAAAGATCCAACCAGAAATGCTCATCTGAGATGAACACACACTTCTCGGAGAAAGAAATTCAACAAGCCTATAAATACATCAAGATGACAAAAGCCACATCCCTAGCCATTTGTGAAATGCAAATCAAAACAACACTTAGTTACCATCTCACCCTAGAAAGATTGGCTGCTATAAAGAAATGAACCAACAATAAATGTTGGATAGGCTGTGGGGAAAAAGGAACCCATCTCCACTGCTGGTGAGAATGTAGATTGGTGCAACCATTATGGAAAGCTGTGTGGAGGATCCTTAAAAAACTAGAGTTGGAAATCCCATTCAATCCAGCTATCTCCCTACTGAGAATTTTCCCAGAAGAACCGAAAACATCATATCATAGTGATATCTGTGCACCTATGTTCATAGCAGCACAGTTCCAAAATGCCCATCATGTGAAAAATAGTTGAAAAAGATGTGGTATTTTCATAAAATAAAATATTACTCAGCTATCAGGAATGATAAACTAGACTTCATATATAAATGGATGTATCTTGAATGTATACTAATAAGTGAAATAAACCAGACCTACATATGCAAATATCATATATTCTCCCTCCTCTAAGGACTCAAAATAAATAAGTAAACAAACAAACAAATAAATAAATAAATAAATAAATTGTGTGTGCTACCAGGAATCAATCTCATGACTTTGCGTTTTCTGCATTCTCAAACCCTATATTTTTTTTAGAAGAATGACTTAAATACAAAATGCATTTGGAAGAGTTAAAAAATATTAATGTTTATTGAAAGTGTTAATGTTTATTGCTTGGTCAGTCATACATCCCTATGTCTGTTGATCTGATTTGACAATGAAAATATGTAATGTAACCACTGTTTTAAAAAATTTATTGTGCTGTGTAAAAGTTTTACACCATATTCTGATGGTGTTCAACCTTCATTTTGGGGGACTTTTTTGCACTTTGTTGTAACACCTATTATTGGATAATTTAAAAAGAAAAGAAAAATAATAAAATTAAAAATAAAAAAAGAAATCAACCAATAACAAATGCTGACAAGGTTATGGGAAGAAAGGAACTCTTCTTCCACTGTTGTGGGGAGTGTAGATGGGTATAACCGCTGTGGAAATCAATGTGAGGATTCCTCAAACAACTAGGATTAGAGATTCCATTTGGTCAAATTATCCCCCTTTTTGTTATTTTTCAATAAGAATTGAAAATATACCACAGTAATATATGTGCATCTATATTTATAGCTGCACATTTTGCCATAGCTCAATCTTGGAAAGAACACAAATATCCATCAGCTGAGAAGTGGATAAAACAGATGTGGTGTTTTATACAACAGAATATTATTCAGCTATAAAAAGATAAACTCAAGGCTTTTATAGGTAAATGGATGCAACAAGAGACTGCAATAAGTGAAATAAATCACACCTGCATGTGTAAACATTGTATTGACTCCCTAGTTTAAGAAATTGAAAGAGTAAATAAAATCTGAAAGATAGAATAGATGCTGTTAAAGAGACAGAATCTGCTCAAAAGGAACAGATGGTATGAGGGAAGGGAGAATAGAAGGAAGAAAGGAAAGAAGGAAGGAACAAAGGAAAGAAAGAAAGAAGAAAAATGTAGAAACACATACAAGATAGCAAAAATAATTGTACTACTAATTTCTATCAGCATGTTGAAACAGTTAGTGCTTAGTTTTTTTTATCCTTTTTGCATGCCTATATCTGAAACTCTGGAATAGTTTGAAGATAACATTATGCAATGTAACAACCATGGCTAATTTCTTATCATCTTGCTTTGAAATTTTGTACCTTTTTAAAATTTTTATTCTCTTTAAAATTGAAAAAAAAAAAAAAAAAAAAGCAGAATGCCAACACCAGGGTTTGTTGACCTGAAATAAACAGTGATCATTAGACATTAGTCATTCAAAAAAAAAAAAAGGAGTGTCTCCATGAGTAGAGGCCTAGCTGTGTACAGAGGAGAGGAGCAGATGCTGCCGGCTGGAGAGCAAGGAGGATTAGTCATAGCCCATAACCACCAGAACCCAGCGGCACCTGTCCTTCCACAAAGCAAAAGGTGGGCATAGGGCTGTAGAGGTCTTGGGTGGGGGCTGTAGACCCGCATGTGGGACAGGGAGTAAGCCTGTGTGAGCAGCAGAAGAGAAACAGACGGGCCGCTCTGAAGAAGGATAAAGAAATATGGGTGGGAGTAAGGAGAAGAAAAATATTTTCACTGAAATTGCCTCAGGTATAAAATCTGGTGGTGAGAGAATGGTGAAGACATGTCCATGCTTAAGAAAACTGTGTCTAGGGGCTGGGGAGATAGCTCAGTAGAATTAGCGCAGAGAGAGACAGAGACAGAGAGACAGAGAGACAGAGAGACAGAGACAGAGAAAGACAGAGAGAGGCAGAGACAGAGAGACAGACAGACAGAGAGACAGACAGACAGAGACAGAGACAGACAGACAGAGAGAAGAAAACTGTCTTGCTGACATGTCTGAAGGGACATACATACCTGTGATAAAGCTGCAAATGAAGTGTGGGAATCAGAAACTAAAGACAATTCTCTATCTCTGTGAGGGAAGGCAGACTCTAATAAAAGTAAGATCCAGGTGGACCCCGGTTGGTGGGCTTGGATAAATTAACAGGAGTCCATTGTTAGCAATAAATGAAAGGGGACTGCAGGAGAACACCCACGAGGATGTATTCAGAACCACAGAGTCGGATAAATTCAATTCTGACGCTAGCTGTCCAAATAAAACGCTGAAAATTTGGAGTAATCTTCTCAATATGGAACTGAGTAATTTCCCCCACAACTCTACTTGTAGTAAAAAAAAAAAAAAAAATCTGTTACTCCTTGGGGATTCTGAGGTAACCTGAAAATTTGCACAGTTTTACTGAGGAGTTCCATTCCTCCCTTCTTTCCTTGCTTCCCTTCTCTTCCCTCTGTCTGATCAGACCCTTCCAGTTTGTACCTTCTGAGCGCCATATTCAAATCCATCTTGCCCCGTTTTAATAGCTACACTGGAGTCTGTTGTGTCTTAAAATGCATTTTGTCAGTAACCTGTTGATAGAAATTATTTGCAAGTTTTACATTCCTTCTCAACTGTTTGTCAGGGTTATTGGAGACAGGAAATGGATGCCACTAAGACAGCATCTGCCCCCACCCAAGCACTGTTGGTAAAACTCGCCACTCATGCCGTGCATGGCCATCAGTGCAGGTGGAAACCTCTTATCCACCCTCCTCAGGTTCACTTAACCAGAGGAGCGAAGTCCAGGCACATATGATGAGCATGCTCTGCAGGCTGTGAGAAGATACGTTGCTCTTTAGCCACTATTAACACCTGATAACTCATTAAAACCAGGTTAATTATCAACAACAGCAGGTTCTTTTCACATTCTACCTATACCAGCTACATTCCGACTGATGGCTAAATTAACCCTGAGAATCAGCTCCCTCCTATAACCTATTCAGGTTTGGGGCTAATTAGTTCTTTCTTTGTTTATTGTCTTGAGTAAAGAAATGCCCGTAATATATATTTCTCTCTACATGATGTGTAAGCTTTTCTACGAAGTATAATGATAACAATGTGAATATAAATATTTGTCACTGCTTTAGTCTCTTATTATATGCTATATGCTTTACATTGATAGTAGCTTTGTACTTTAAATGAGCACAAAGAATGCTAATAAGGGCTGGTCAAATAACTCAGTGGATTAAAGCACCTGCAAGCAGGCACAGGGGCCAAAGTTTCGATCCCCACATCTGCCCAGCTGGCCGCACCTATGGGCATACTGAAATGGCAGTTGAGCAGCTCTTGGGATGCTGTAAACAGGCAGATCACTACCGGTCTGATCTAGTAGTTAGACCCTGAACATCCTCTAGACCCTTCTCTAAAATACAAAAAAAAAAAAAAAAAAAAGAGTGCTAATAGCCTGATTTTTTTGCCTCTTGTATAGAGTAGCCAAGGTCTTTTGATCCAAAAGCTTCCAATTTAGAGTCAGATGAATTGGCCCTGACTACTAGGAGAAAAAGTAAATTGAAACAGTAAAGACTTCATGACTGAGATGACCCAAGATGATTTGTACATGTTTTCAAAATCAAGCATACTATCCACCACAGAACAGGTGCTCCATAAAATTCTATCATAAAAAAAAAAAAAAAAAAAAAGAAAGAAAACCAGGACCTTTCCTGGCTTGTTTTGTAGATTTCAGAAAATGAGCTAAGGACAAAGTACCCTGACGTGGTCAAGTAAGCTGGTTTGTCTCCTCCTTTGTATCTCATACTGGCAGTCAGTCCTACAGGGTGACACAGCAGCAGAAAAGGAGCCTGCACACTTAAAATGCAATGCTTTTCCTAGGGTGGCCTTCCTAGGGTGGCCTTCTCAAAGGAGGCTGAGTCACAGCTCAAAGGCACTGAGTGATTCCTTCCTCAGCATTACAAAGGTAGAACATAAAAGAATATCCTGCAATTACAAAGGACAAAAATGTGAGGCTATCTGAAATGAAGCAAATAGAAAACAGCTTATTTGTGAGACTAGGAAGATGAGTAGTGGTTTGATTCACTTTGCAGCAATGAAAACATCAAAACCTTTTCAACAACACAGGAACAAGAATAAAAGATAATTACCCATAATGAGTAAGTTAAGTCAATCACAGCTTGCAATAGACTATCTTGAAGCTATTAAAAAGTACAGTCAACACACATTTAAGATCTGGAGGGGGGGTTCCAGCCCCGACCCGGTGCTAGCAAGGCCCACACGCCTGCCGCGGGTAAGCTGCCTCCACCCCTCTGCCCCTCCTTTGTGTTCCTGCGACTAACTTCCTGTTCCAGCCCTGACCCGGTGCTAGCGAGGCCCGCGCAGGCTGGGTCAGGATCCTTGGCCCGCCTTCCCCTTCCCCGCTTCCCCTCCCCCTCCCTTTTTTTTTGTCTTTTTTTTCTTTGAACCCCTCCAGCCCAAGCTCCAGTACCGAACCCATCAAACATCTCGTCTGGCAACCGATCTGGTCTACGAGCCTACTAGGACTCCTCAATTCCAAAGCTCCACCTCCACCTACAGACCACATCCGCCGGGATTCATAGAAGCTAGCAGCCAGAGCTCCAACACAGTCAGGAACCTCTGTAGAGGAACCAGCTTGGAGTCTCCAGACCAAACGCCCATAGACACAGCATAACGCCACCGAAGTGCAGAGGCCGCTTCCATACAAAATGATAACAACAAGGAGTAGGAGGCAATCTCAGGACCCGTGCCCACCCAAACCAAATACAGAAGACACTACCATGGAAGAAAATGGGAATCATGCAGATGAAACCTCTGAATTGGTAGCATCTGAGGCAGACAGACAAGTGCAGAAACTTATAGAGCAACTGAGATCAGAGATAACATCTGAAGTAAAAAAAGAAATACATGAAGTGGAAAAAAAGGCTGGAGAAACATATAGAGGACATTAGAGCAGAAATAATAGCTAAAGTTAACAAAGACATGTCTAAAAAAAGATTTTGAGGTGGGCCGGCCTTATAGCTCACCAGATTAAACCACCTGTTTAGGCAGACACAGGGACTGGGGTCCAATTCCCAGCATGCCATGCTGGCCCCACACCCATGGTGCACTGAGAGGGTGACTGAGACTGGGTGTGGTGGCACGTACCTGTAATCCCAGCACCTGGGAGGCTGAAAACAGGAGGATCACTACAAGTCTGGTCTGTACACTGAGATTCTGTAGACACTGCACTAAATTTAAAAAAAAAAAAAAAGCTATGTAATTTCTAGATATATAAAAATATCTCAGTGCCTGCTCAGTGGTAGGAAACTTGTGGATACTGGAGCCATTTTCCCTGGAGGTCTGTTTTCAGCCAACTCACAGATCTTACCACACTGTCTCCCGGGAGGCTCTCCTAACTAGACACTGCTATCACACTGCGACCACATCGCAGAAAGCGAACAGGTCGGGAGAAGAGACCTAGCTCTGCTGCTAGACCTGCGTGGCCTGAGGCTCATGCTTCCCTGCACCCTCTACGGCTTGATCAGAAGAGCCCAAGCTGTAAGATGCCCTCCCATAGGAAACAGAAACCAAGAAACCAAGACTGGAAAAATAAGACGCATCGATGACAAAACTTCAAAGAGAGGGATCATGAATTCCTGCTACAAACTCCCCAGAGACAGAGCAACACTGACATTTCTGAGCGATCTGTTCTCCCACCTAGTGAGGGGCTGTGACCTGACAATCAAGAGTTTATTTGCCTTGAATCAATCAGAATTAGATTCTACCACTTGGAATGAGTGAGGCTTAGCTCTGAGGGCTCAGGTCACAGGAAGTGCTTTCTATGGGATGAAGGGAAGCAGTCAGGCAAACAAAGGGGCCAACCCCGAGGGAAAGGCCGCTGCATAGTAGGCAGCTGTCACCCTTGTGCTGAGAGGCAGAGGCCCAGTAGGGCAAGCTGTCACATTCAATGAATATTTCGGCCAGCCTAGCCACACTCCGTGCATCCAGGCGTAACTCCCCGTGGGCTGAGGGAGCAGAAAGGAGTAACAGTGGGGGCTCTGGGCACAGTGTGTGTCTCCCAGCTCCCCACAGCTGGCTGACCAGGCATCCACCTGAAGATCCAGCAGCCTGACACAAGGCACTGACCTCCTCCTTCTAAGAGTCTTTATATTTCTCTTGGAATCTCCCTAGCAGCGCTGGTTCTCGGTGGTGAAGGGAACGTTGGTATCATTATTGGGAATGGAATTTACCGGTATGCTGTAGGAAAGGATGTATCGGTTTCCTATTGCTGCTATAACTAGTTACTACAAACTTAATTACATCAAACAACAAAAAATGCATTCTCTTGTGATTCTATAGGTCAAAATGAGCCTATTGGGTTGCTTCCCCTCTGGAAGCTCTAGAGAGAGAGAGATTGCCTTCCAAGTCTAGCTTCTAGAAGTTGCCAAACTTCCTTAAACCATGCGACTTACTTCCATCTTCAAATATCACAATTATCACGTCTTCTATTCCCATTCTTTTTTTTTTTTTTTTGTTTCAGAACTTTTTTGTTTGTTTATTTATTTATTTATTTTTATGGCTGGCTCAGCCTGCCCTGAGGGCTGGGCTGGCACAGCATGTGGTGCCGGGGATTGAACTGCAGTCCCTGCAGCTGCCTAAGCTTTCCTAAGCAGGCGCTTTAGACCACTGAGCCATCCTGCCAGCCCCATCTATTCCCATTCTTATTCCATCATGTACTACATTATTAAACAGTCTAGAAGAATCTGCCCACCTCAAGATGCTTCACTTAAATAAATCGCTGCTTCTAGAAGGATTTGGTTTTTACTAAGAATAATGGGGCATTTAAGAATTAGGACGGAGACATCTCTGGGACAGTCATTATTTGGTAGATCACACAGGAATGCTGCTAAACCCTGGAAAGCCCCCACAGTACCCAGGCAGACCTTCCTGTGCCTTTACTCAGCATCTCTTCCTAATGTGGATTTTGGCTTCAGACCCATTTTTTTTCTGGATCCAATTAACCCAACGTATGTCCTATACTTTTTAAAATAGGTATTAAGGTTGTTTCTGCCAAATAAGTGACAGAAACCATGTTTTCCTCAAAAGTTTTAAAGCAGAAAAACAAAAAGACAGACAGACAGACAGACAGACAGAAAGAAAGAAAGAAAGAAAGAAAGAAAGAAAGAAAGAAAGAAAGAAAGAAAGAAAGAAAGATAGAAAGAAAGAAATCATCTCTTAGCTTTAAATCCACTCCTCTGACCTTGAGGTTTGGGGACTCTAAATGTTTGGGAGTTACTCAGACCAAAAGACCACACTTTGGAAAAAAAAAAAAAAAGACCACACTTTGGTACCAAAAATGAGAAGCCAAAGTAGAGAATAAGGATCATTGACCCAATGACTATTACCAACCTATTTCTGCCTCCTGGAACATTAAAGTCCTTAGGAAAGGAAGTAAGCTAGTCTACCCACAGTGAAAGCTACACACTGAGCTAGAAATGCCTTACATATGCCCTCGTCCAGGCTCATCACCATTCCCCATTTAACGTAAGCAAGGAAGTGAATGAAGAGGATAACTTCTCAACTAAATACATAAAAAATAAAAACTATACTATGCATTCATAAGCAATATATATGTGCATATACACGTATACACATGTATATGCACATATATATGTTATCTGTCTCTTTAAATATAATAAATGTTCACTTTTGTGCAGTTTCCCTTTTTTTATTTCTTTCTCTTCAAGTTTTTGAGACAGAGTGTTACTATGTAGTTTATCCTGTCTTTCAAGTCAGTGCTGTAGCCCAGACTGGCTTTGAACTCATGGCAATCTTCCTACACTCAGCACCCAGCCTCCTGAGTGCTAGGATTACAGGTGTGTGCCACCACACCTGGCTTTTTTCTCTTAAATATATATTAGTATATGACAATTTCTTTCTACACTCTCCCATACACTATAATTTATTTAAGCCATCCCCTGCTAATGGCTGGCTTGCTTCCTCTTTTGTAATTATAAACAAGCTGCATTCAGTAGTCTGATACTTGTACCATTTGCTCATATCCAAATGTTTCTGTAGGAAAAATTCCTAAAAGTAGAATATTTAGTCCAAACAATATACTCTTCTCCACAAAGGGAGTATCCATTGACATTCCCTCTATCAAAGTCTGAGCATCATTTTCCCCATAGTTGCATCAGTGACCTTGTATTACTGAGCTCCTTTTAATTTTGCCAATCTAATAAGTAAAAATTGAATCCCAGAGTAGCTTTAATTTGCATTCTCTTACTATTAATACCATAAAGTACATTTCTATTTGCCAGAGAATCATTTGCATTTCTTCTCTTGCCAACACATCCTTATCTCTTCCCTATTTTTCTGTTGGTCACTTCTTTTCTTATTGATGGCATATGGTTAGAGAGATTAGCTGTTTTCTGTCCTTGCTTCACAAACACTTATTTTTCTGGTTTGTCACTGGTATTTTGACTTTGCATGGCAGTTTTATATCTGCAGCTTTTTTTTTTCCCTTAAAACTTTTACCAACTCTCTTTTGTTTCCTAAATTTTGATCATTCTCAAAGAAACCTTCTTCATTCCAAGCTCTCAAGATGATTTTAGTCCTTTAAAAATATTTGAGGTACAGGCTTTCTGCCTGCCTCCATGGAAGGTTGCCCTCTGCCATGTGCCAGTCTGCTTTGGAACCAGCTGAATATGGACTGAAACCTCCAATAACTATCCGCAGCTCAAGGGCATAGTGACCAGGTTATACTGCAGGCAAGGCTACTACTTGCAAATGCACCCCGATGGAGCCTCTCGACGGAACCAAGGATGACAGCACCAACTCCACACTGCTCAACCTTATCCCAGTGGGACCGCGTGTCATTGCCATCCAGAGAGTGAAGACAGGGTTGTGCATAGCCATGAATGGAGAAGGTTACCTCTACCCAGCAGAACTTTTTACCCCTGAATGCAAGTTCAAAGAGTCTGTTTTTGAGAATTATTATGTAATCTACTCCTCCACACTGTACAGACAACAGGAATCTGGTAGAGCCTGATTTTGGGGATTAAATAAGGAAGGGCAAGCTATGAAAGGGAACAGAATACAGAAAACCAAGCCAGCAGCTTATTTTCTGCCCAAGCCATTGGAAGTTGCCATGTACCAAAAACCATCTTTGCATGATGTTGGTGAAATGGTCCCGAAAACTGGGGTGACGCCATGTAAAAGCACAAGTGCATCGGCAATAATGAACAGAGGCAAACCCATCAACAAGAGCAAGACCACATAGCCAGATTCTCACAGGTGGTGTGACTTTCTCGTCCTGAGCACAGTTGAGCAATTTATCCTTCCCAGACATTCCTCTCCCAGGGCTGAGGAGCAGGCGGGAGGCACGAGAACGCTTTCCCCTTGCTATCCCAGAACTTCTTTGTTGCCAGTGGATAAATGGCAACCTGTGCCCCCCACACACACAGGGAGACACCTGGACAACCAGCTAAACTCAGACCATGGAATGCCCTACCAGATATGGAATGTCTTTTTACTATCTTTTCTGTGACTGTGACACTTCATGTGAATGACATACTTCACAAGTACTCGATTCCTTGCCTGCTGACAGCTACCCATAATCCTTTTTGAGTCCTGTTTCAGCGAAATCCATGTGTTTAAGTTCAATTTTGTAGCACACCAATAATATTGAGTAATTTCTAGTTAGAAGCTGTAAAACTGTGCTATTATGGATTTCTCTCCTCGTTTCTACAGGGCTGCCTGCTCCACTGTCTGTGACCTTTTCCAGGGATCGTGTTCCTCCAACTCTGAGATGTTGCAGTTGGCTTAGTTCAGAGAGCAATCAGGGAACCAGGAAGCCTTCTACACCTGTTATTAAAAATTGCATCTCTAAAGATTAACAATGTTGTCTCTGGCTCACATTACTGATTAAACACACATATACACTCTATCCGGTAGCAGATATTGCGCTCCCTAAGTTGGCACTGGCTGGATGGGATGAGGGTCAAACACTGTCCATGGAAAGCTCTGCGTATGTGTTTGACATACCCTCTAGTGTGTGTGTGTGCACGTGTGTGTGTGTGTGTGTGTGTGTGTGTTTTCTACATATCACAAGCTTACTGGTAATGGTAACATTTGCCTTGCCCAGCAAGTGAGACCCACTGGTTTTTGAGAAAGTGGGTCCAAAGAATTCTGTAGGCCTTGTAGGCCCAATTAAGGTTCATTTTTCATCTATCAATCTTCATTATGGGGAAAAGGGGGGGTCAGTCATTACAACCTCCAGTGAATTGTGCTACCTAAGTCCATTTCAAATCAACTCCTTCCTGTTTTTAATGAACCAAACTAATGCCATCCTGTTTAGGGCTGCATTCCATTTGTACCCAGCATGGGCGAGGTGGCTATTGAGTTCTCCCCCCCCCCACTAGAAACCTCTAGCTCTGCCTCCTGAGTTACCAGTTGCCACCTGGCTGGGTTAGAGGTGCCTTGTCATGATCTCAGAGTTACCCTACAGAAAATTAGAGGCAAACTAACACAATCAAATATCAGGTTTGGGGCTATGGTTTATTTGCTTTTATTTTGCTTTCTTAATTTCCTTTTTGACTGACTACTGCTAAACTCTGTGCTTAGAGAAGACCTGTACCAATGTGGATCAGAAATAGTTCACTACCCAGTTTAGAGTCCATGCAAAATGTTCAACATTGGATATAATGAGCTTCACAATGTTTGATATTCAATTGTTTGGAAATACATTTGTTAACTCGGTGTACTCTTAATAAAATTCAATGCTTTCTTCTCAAAAAAAAATATTTGTAGTACAAATAGGTCTATATTTTTCTAATGTCCTGTACCACAGTTGATTCACTATAGTTATAATGACTTCTTATTTATTTTATAATGAACTAGAAAAGTTCATATGTCCCAACATAAAGACAGCATAAATGTCTAAGAAGCTAGAAATAGTAATATCGAAATAATAATATCTTAGATTTTTATCACCACACATTATATGCTTGTGTTGGGTTCTCACACTATTCCCATGAATATATATAACCTTAAATACAGTAATTCTGAATGAAGAAATTAATTTTCAGAATGGGTGATCAAAGATCTTGCTTTGTTTTATTTATTTATTTGTATATTTATTTCCCAGAAAGGGTCCACAGGATGTTCAAGGTCTCACTGCTGGGTCGGACTCACAGTGATCTGCCTATTTATAGCTTCCCCAACGCTGGGATTTCAGGCACACCACCACCACTCCCAGTCTCAGTTGCCATCTCAGCCTACCCCAGGGGTGGGTCTGGCTCAGCAGGCCTGGGGATTGAACCTCTGGCCCCGGAACCTGCCTACAGATGCTTTTTCATTTCATCAGCAAATATTTCTTGAGTATGTGCTCTGTGCCAGGGTGAAGCTTAGCAATCTAGGAGCTAGGAAGATGAGCAATGATGCCAATAAAAAATAGCTAAAATTCTGTCACTCAGCAATAACCACCATAAACACTTGGTATTTATCATGAATCATTTTTAAGTCTACATATATGACGTTTTAAGAACAAAAAATAATTTTTTTTTTTTTTTTTTGTGGGACCAGGGTTCAAACTCACGACCTTGCACTTTCCCAGCAGGCACTTGTGCCTCGGAGCTATCTCCCCAACCCCAAAAAATAAATTATTGTGTATATTATATTTTATAATGTGGTTTTAAAATATACCCTAGACATTGTCATTAACTGTAAATGCATATTTAGCATTTAAAAACTATTGCAATGAGTTGAACATATAAAGACATGTTTCAGGGGCTGGGGGTTCGCTCTCTCTGTCTGCCATGCTGGGCCCACCCCCAGGGCACACTGAGATGGCAATTAAGACTGGGTGTGGTGGCTTGCGTCTGTAATCCCAGCTCTTGGGAGGCTGTCAACAGGCAGATCACTATGAGTCCACTCTAGTAGTGAGACCCTGAACACCCTATAGACCCCTCCCTAAAATACAAAAAAAAGAAGATGTGTTGGCTCATGTCTTATTGATGAGCAGCTGAACTTCGTGTTCCATCATTGTAAATAATGCCGCAAGGGACATCCTCGTATCTTTATCTTTTTGTCTTTGACAGAACTTCTGGGCTGCATAGCTAAGCTGTTTTCCTGAAAGACTGCACTGATTTGTACTTTAACCACCAGTTTGAAGATATGCTAGGAAGGGACAGAGTTCGAAGAGAGGGAGAAGAAAAGGGAAAGGTAAATATAGAGGCTATTTCCACCAACTGAGTCTTATTTCAAGGGCAGCAAACTATGGCTCCAGCACTAAATTTTGTCTGTTTCTCTGCCTGTTTTGTTCGTTTGTTTGTTTTTCTTTGTATCAGGGATCAAACTTGGGACCTAGCACTTGCCAGGCAGCTGCTTATGCTGCTGAGCTACATCCCTGGTTTCTCTACCTGTTTCAATAAATAAAATTTTATTGGAACAGCCAGGTCCACATCCCTTATTTATGTATCATCAATATCTGCTTTTGCCCTAGTATGACAGAAATGAGCAGTTACCCTAGAGACTGTATGGTCCACAGGGCTCGGTGTGGACAGGTCTACAGGGTCTCACTACACAAATCAGACCCATAGTGATCTTCCTGTTTTCAGCCTCCCAAGTTCTGGGATTATAGGCATGTGCTACCATGCCCAATCTCATTCAACATCTCAGCATGCCCCAGGGGTAGGGCTGGCACAACATGCTGGGGATCAAACCCTGGTCCCTACACCTGCCTAACCAGGTGCTTGAGTCTGCTGAGCTATCTGCTGTAGCTATGCCAGCTACATAGTATATTTCTGAGAAAATATCCAAGAAACTGATTCACTTTTCACTTCAGATGGGATAAATGAAGGAGACATTTCACATTTCACTGCCTATCTTTTCCTGTTTTGAAGTTTAGACAATGTAAAAATTGCCTCTCCCAAAAACTAACACAAGACCTCTCCCACATCAGAGCTTTCTTTAGTATTCCCATTGTCATAGGTCTCTGCTATAAACACACACATAAACTCTCTCTCTCTCTCTCTCTCTCTCTCTCTCTCTCTCTCTCTCTCTCTCTCTCTCTCTCGCCCTCTCTCCCTCTTCCTGACAATACCTTGTGGATCTTTAGATTTATGTTGAAATGCCACTTGATCCAGGAAGTCTTCCCTGACCACTCCATCTCCCAAAGGAAAGTGAAGCACTGTCTGTTATACTCATTCACAGTACCCTGTGGAATTTAATGCATAGGTGTCAGTTGGTAATGTTTAATACCTGTGATAGTGAAGTGTGACGTTAATTTGAATGGATTAAGAAACACCTAGCAGATAGTAGAGCGCAATTAGGAGTATGTCTGGAGACTGACAGGTAAGCAAACACTAAAGAGGGAAGATCTATCCAGGGTGTGGATGGACCAACCGATGGCCTTGTAGCTTCAATGGAATAAAACAGGAGAAAAGAAGGTGGCTCCAGTTTTGTGCCTCTGCGGAGGTGCTCTGGTCCTTGGCCCTTCCCTTTGTATCCCCAGTCTTCTCAGGTTTCCAGTGTTGACTCCAACCTTCTGATGTAGACCCTTTGAGTTTCCAAGACAGGTTCACACCAGACTCTGTGGTGAGTTCCAGGCCGTCACCTTTCAACCATCACCTCTTGTCCACCAAAACACAGACAGCCCTTTTGAAGTCCTCTGCTTCTCACATCCCTCACAACATTATGAACCTACTGAGTAAATCCTTTATGTATCATACAGTCTTTCTCTAGTAAATTAAATCACACAATACCTGTTCCCCTTCCTAGAAGCAGCATACGGATCTCTCACTAGTGAATCTCCAGCACTGACCATCAACCCCATCTTCTTTTTTTTTTTAAGCTTTTTTTTTTTTTTGGTGGGACCAGGGTTCGAACTCACAACCTTACACTTGCCCAGCAGGCACTTGTGCCTCGGAGCTATCTCCCTAGCCCTTTTTAAGCTTATTTACTTATTTATTTATTCTAAATTTAACAATGGTTATATTACATATTTTCATCATCAGATCAGTTCAGGCTAATAGATATAGGTACATAAGATTGATCAACCAATTAAAAATTAACACTTTCCATAAATATTACTCTTTGTTTTAACAGTTGACACATTGCATATTGTCCTCACAACAGCTATACAGAGCACAGGGTGTGCACATGACACACCTTCCTATTCATATTGGTAAGGAAATAAAAACATTTAGAGCTCTTATACTAGGGAGACTATATGATATTTACACATATAGGTCTGGTTTATTTCACTAATGAGTATATGTTCAATATACATCCATTTATATATATGAAGTCTTCAAACTTATCATTTTTTATGGATGAGTAGTATTCCATTGTATAAAAATACCACATTTTTTTCAACCATTCTTCAAATGATGGACATTTTGGTTGTTTCCAAGATTTGGCTATTACAAATTGGGCTGCTATAAACATAGGTGCACAGATATCGCTATGGTATGAAGTTTTCAGTTCTTCTGGGAAAATTCCCAGTAGGGGGATAGCTGGATTGA
>PVJA010040880.1:0-18232 GCA_004027025.1 Myocastor coypus | reverse complement strand
CCTGCCTGCCTGCCTGCCTGGCAAGTGCAAGGTCCTGAGTTCAATCTCCCCTTTGGGAGGGAGGGAAGGAGAGAGGGAGGGAGGGAGAGAGAGAGAGCACATGAGAGTGAAGCTCAGTATCTGATTTATTTCACTTAACATTTTGACCTCTGGGTGCTAAGATCAAGTTTATCCTTCAAAGGCTCAAATGGCACAAGTTTGTCCTTCTTTGTGATATAAAATATTCCAACGTGTCCACAGGCATTTTGAGTGCTGCAACGCCTCGGCCCAGCAGACAATTACCTTGCAGGTCCTCGTGTATGAGTAGAGCCCAGGGCTGCACATACCCTTGCTCCGTGACGTCATGTAGCTTGTTCAGACGTCGGCTTCTTCACCTGAGCCATAGGGTCTTAAGAAGCAATTCCTCTTCACCAGAAGGTCACGGCGTGGGCCCCGTGGGCCAGTCAGGGCAAGTGGCTGTCCCACACCTTCCACATCTGACAAGCATTTAGTACCTAGGATATGCAAATACTTCTTACAACTAAAGGAAAACAAGACAAATGTCCCAAAACAGAACAATGCAGGATTTGTACTGCCATTTGCCCAAGAAGACTCAGTGAGCACAGAGGCCAGCGCCCACCATCACCCGTCACTGGAAACATGGAAATCAAGCAGAGGGAGACCCCACTCACCTCAGCACCCCAGGGGCTCCCAAGGAAAGGCAGATCTCGCAGTGACCTGGGAGAACCATCAGCAATGTTAGCACCAAGCTGCCATGCGCCCTGGCCATCTCACCAGTAGCTGTTTGTACCCAAGAACTGCAAACAGGCTTACATGCAAACCTGCGCACAAATGTTCATATTAGCATTAATCATGATAGCCAAACAGGGAGACAGCCCAAAGGTCTGTAAATTAATGAGTTAGTGAGCAAGAGGTGGTGGACCACCAGCCAGCATGGGAGGCACACAGAGGAAGGAAGCCCTTTGCCCAGATGCCAAGGTGAACCTTGAGATGCTGTGTTAGCGTCTCAGCTGCCCTTCTCTCTGGTGCTGGGACACATACCTGACACCCAGAATGAAGGAAGGAAAGGTTTATGTAGCTCACAGTCCTTGGAGAGTTCAGTCCACACTCAGCTGGCACATGGCTGACTGGCACATGGCAGAGGGTGACCTTTCATGGCAGTGGCAAAGAGCAGAGAGCAAAGGGAACAGCAGCGACAGTGGCTGCAGAGAGCAAGTCTGTCTCCCTGTCGCTCTCCTGTTGCGTTCGGGCTCTCCGCCCCAGGCTACATGTAGTAGTCACACCCATAATCCCAGCAGTACTCAGGCTTATCATCCCAGGGGATCATGAGTTAATCTCAGACTCTAGAAGCCCCCGCCCGTGAGGCTTTGGCGGGGACAACTGGACACAAACCCTAAGAGCTGGTCAAAAGCAGCGGACACCTCCGGACATACATGATCTGATCTCATTTGTCTGACACATGCAGTTCAGGCACACACAGTCAGGGGAGAGCTACTAGGAACTGGGGTAGGGAAGTGGGGGAGTGCCGACGGCAGCTGATAGGCACAGGGCTGCTCCGTGATAAAAACGTCTCGAGCAAGTGCTGTTGCTAGTGAGCGTGCAGCTGCTAGTGAGCGTGCAGCTGCTAGTGAGCGTGCAGCTGCTAGTGAGCGTGCAGCAAGCCTCTGCCTCATACTGTTTAAAGCACGCATCTTAGGATATGAGGCTTACACAATGATTTTTAAAAGTTGTAAATTCTAATAAAATGACAAATATACTGTGATATAATTAAGGAAGAGGAGTATAAAGCATTGCCTCTGAAGCCAGCCTTGACTGAAAATGTCACCAGATATCCCTGTAACCCCAGCACACTGCGAGGCTGAGATAGGAGGCTCACAAGTTCGAACCTCACCTAGGCAACTTAATATTTTAAGGAGGCCTTTCTCAAAATAAAAGATGAAAAGATATGGATCAGTACAAAGCCCATGGCTTCAATCCCCAGAACTTCAAAAATAAACAAAAAAGTCTCCAGACACTAACCATGCATTTATATTAAAATATTTTAAAATTAATTTCACTGGGTATGATAATGACACGATGTCATGTTTTTTCTAAATGCCCTATTTAATGCCCACAGGGTGTGTGTGTGTGTGTGTGTGTGTGTGTGTGTGTGTAACAATTCCTGGCACTCGCCTTGCACTGCCCACCCATCGTTTCTCTTTGCTTTCCTTCCAGTAACACCAGGTCAGATCTGGGGGTTCAGGCGTCATCACCCCAATACATCCTTAAAAAGTCCCTTGGCAGCTCCTCCCTGCAGACTCTGTTGCTGGCGTCCCCTATGCACGGCACTCCCAGGAGCGCCTTGGTGTCTTGCTCTCTGCCACAGTGATCCACAGAGAGCTTCCAACAACTACTGGTGACCACGCAACGCTGCTGTCCGGGGAACAGGATGGACTTTGGACGTCCTCCTGTGTCTTTGTTAGGGTGCCTCTAATTCCCTCAGATTGGCAAGGAAACTCCTCTTCCCTTCCATAGCAGTAGAAGTCTATGGATTGTGACTCAGCCAATTGCATTATGTTTTCATGTTTGAATTGTCCCGCTTTCAGTCAGAAAGAGATCCTCCCCGCTGGCCGATGGCATTTGATGGGATCCCAAAATGTTCGGCAGCCTCACCTCGGCAATGCCCCATCCTGCACATTTTGGCCACGGGTGTAGACTCAGTTGTAGACACGGAAGCCAGATAGCAAGGCCTCAACCCCACCCACGCAGCCCTGTGTGTCCCCCCCTCCCCCGAAATCAGATCTGGGAAACATATTTCTTTTCTGAACCCCCCCCAAAAAAAATGGGGCGCTGCTATTTATTACTTGAAGTTAAGACGTTGGGGTTTTGCTACGATCTCCTTGCAGGTACCTTTTCCTCTGACCCTCTCCCAGCCTTCCTGAATTTGTCGCTTTTGTAGGCCCAAGGCCTGCAGTGCGATCAAGGCCGGCCCTTACTGCTCCCCTGGGGCCATTTCTAGTGTGATACAGCCCACTGAGAACAAAGGGAGTACAAACGATATGAACCTGAGGGACAGGGCAAAAATTTCTCTATTCCACACCACACCAAGGCCATGTGAGTCATGGGGCCTCTGTTGCCAGGCAAACAGGGCCCAGGACACCTTCTACACCTTCGCCGGAAATCATCGCTCCCGGCAGATGCCTCCCCCCACCCCAGGGAAATCACAAGTGAAAGTAATGAAAGGAGCTCGCAGAAAGTGAAGAGTCCATCTCTGGGAGTCCCCTGAGAAGACAAGACCTGGGCATTTCCATTCCTTCTTGTTTAAAAAAAAAAAAAAATCCTATCCAAGTTAAATCATGTTGCATGGCAACTTGTGTGAGGGGGTTGTCATGGTTACAAGTGAACTGAAAGTCAGGGGACAGGGGGCGGGGCTCTAACCTCGCTGAGCCATGCAGCTGAAAGACACCTCTAAGGATCTCCTTGCTCGGCTCAGAGGCAGTGAGAGGCAACAGCATTTCCAGCCAGATGGGGCTGCAGTCTCTTGTGATAAATGTCCCCCAGCAGTCAGGTTCCTGTCCCCGAGAGGAGAGGACCACTTCCCAAGCCTGTCCCACCTGCGCTGCAAGGCCAGCCTCGCTGTGCAAAGAGAAGCCACTCCCAGGAATTCTACATAGAAAGAAAGGAGAAGCCGGACGTGGTGGCTCACGCCTGTAATCCCAGCACTCGGGAGGCTGAGGCAGGAGGATTGGTGTGAGTTCGAGACCAGCCTGGGCTACAAAAGTGAGCTCAGGACCAGCCTCAACTGCATAGCGAGACCCTGTCTCAAAAAGACAAAAAAAAAAAGAAAGAAAGAGAGGAGAAAGTCCCTGGCATCTGCAGCAACGCTACCCAACAGAACAGGAGTCACCAAGACAGGCCACATGAACAGTTTACGTCTCCTGGGAACCCCCCCCCATCTAAAAAGGGGGTATAGCTCAGCGGCTTAAGCACCTGCCTGACAAGTGCATGATTCTGAGTTCAGTCCCTGGTGCCATAAAGTACACAAACAAATAGGCTTCCAGCTAGGGTGACATGATAACGCAGGCAGGGAAACACTGCTGAAGAAAAGGACCTCCCACGAGAGCTTTTCCTATCCCAGTCAGCTAGCCAACCCTGGTACTGCTGCGGACAGCCCAACTGTGGCCCCAGGAGGCACATCAGAGTCATCCCTGACCCGCCCCTGAGGAGCTGAACTTGGGTGGGCCCAGAGGTGGCTATTTCACAATGCCCAATCCTGAGGATGAAGACAGCAAGCTGGACCAGAGCTTCTCGCATTTAAATATGCACCCGAGTCTCTCAGGACCTGTGAGGCTGAGGTGGGTGAGGCGTTGGGCTGCTGTTTACAGAGTCTGCCTCTGTAGGATTCTCTGCCCACACCCTCCAGCCTGGCCACGTGCTCCCCACCTCCTCTCCCGTTTCCATGGTTACCAGCTACTCAGCCTGGTCTGTTCCCAGATCCAGTCACCACTGGACATGGTCAGTTTTACCCTGTCCTCCTGGGCATGACTCTACCAGCCCTGTGCCTCCTCACCTCCCCCTGACCCTTCTGGTCCTGCCCCCACCCCAAGCACCCCATCTATCTACTCTGGGCCCATAAAGTTTGTCTGGGATCTCACACGGGAAGTTTTCCTGCTGTCCTAAGGTACATTGTTAGCTGGCTGTAATGACACACCTACAATCCTGGCATGCAGGGAGGCTGAGATAGTCTAGGACTTAGCAAGACCCTACCTCAAGAAGAAAACCAGGAAAAGGGCCAGAGACATGGCTCAGTCCAAAGGCCCCAAGTTACATCCCTGGTACTGAAAAATAAAACAAACAAGATGAGCTGCTCACCAGCTTTATAATCCAAGTCCGGTTTTTCCACCTTATCTTGGAACTCAGTTATCTCGCCCATGAAATAAAAGCATTGAACAAAATCATGACCAAGCTCCCTTTAATTGCTGTCCAATAAATGATTCCTCTATGTCTGAAGGAGTGCACAGCTGGTTGTCCTCCCTGTTCAATGCATCCCACCTCTACGGAACAAAGTGTATTAATGTCAGACCAAGTGGAAACAAACGAGTACCCATGGCGACAAAGAAAAGGACGATGTGTGTATTAAAAATAGAAAACGATGATTTAAAAATGCCCGGGTTCATCTCCAAGGCACTTACAGAAACTGGTTTGGGCCATGGCAGTCAGCTGCCCCCGCCCAACCTCCTTGGATCCCCTGAGAGTCGCTGGCATTGTGCCAAGGCTCTCTCGGCCAAACAGACTCTCTGTCCGCGGCGCAGTGTGGCGAGCGGGGCACAGACAGCGCGCAGCGTGAGCCCGCTTTGCACACAGATGCAGCACCTAGAGGAAGCCTTGGAGGAGGCAACCAGTCAAGAGCCTCCTGCAGGCTCTCAGGGTGGTAGCTGAGGGTAGCCTCAACTGCATAGCAAGACCTTGTCTCAAAAAGACAAAAAAAAAAAAAAAAAAAAAAATTCAATAGCTGTTTAATTTTTTAAAATTAAGTAAGAAACACATTTGCATGACCCACCTCCTGGTACCTGCCTCGGCGTTGGGCCGGTCTCACCCCTCTTGTCACTTTCTGCAGCAGCTCTGGAGTCCTTTCTTGAGTGTGTTTATGTAGCATAATAAAAACTACAGTGACTGCTGCCACCCTGAGCCACCAGAAAGCCACCAGCCAACAGACAGGCAGACTCACAAGACTACGACGCTGTGTCCTCATCCGCCTCGCTCGCTCGCCCGCCAGATCCGATTCCACATGATTTCTTGCTCTTCCCAAAGTCAAAATGACCCAGAACAGTCAGCTTTCCTTTTCTTTTTCGTATTTAGTACAGGGTTTACCGGGTCTCACTAGGCAGATCTGTAGATTCGACTCGTAGTAATCCCTGGCGTTCAGCCTCCCGAGAGCTGGAATTACAGGCGCGCTACCACGCCCAGTCTCAATCCTGGTCTCAGCGCCTCCAGGGAGCAGGGCTGGCATGGCAAATCGGGCGCTGCGTCTGCCTAAGCAGGTGCTTTAAACTGCCGAGCTATGTGGCCGGCCCTAAGGTTTGGAATCATCTTCAGGCACTGAGACAACCACATAGTGGAACCAAAGACGCTCAGGAGAGAGGACTCCCTCAGGATGCGTATGTTCTAAGCCAGGGAGATTAATGGCAATAGTATCTCGATATAATTTTATTTTTTTATTTTTATTTTTATTTTTTTATTTATTTTTTTTGTTTGTTTGTTTTTGTGCGACCGGGGTTCAAACTCACGACCTTGCACTTGCCCAGCAGGCACTTGTGCCTTGGAGCCATCTCCCCAGCTCCCTCGATATAATTTTAAAATTAAATATTCACCACATATTTTCGTCACATCCATACATTTTTTGCTGATGCTTTCAGTGATTTCTTAGGAGGTCCGTTCCTTTATACAGTCGTGTTCCATGAATGTGCAGCGCAACCATTTCTAAGTTTCTGATGCTTAAAAACTTTTCTATTTTGAAATCATTGCAGATCTAGCAGCACTCTCAAAGACAGCATGGAGAGGTTCCACAGACCCCTTTTTTCACTCCCCCCAGAGTTATGTAAGTTTTGTGCCACATCGAAATCAGAAGTTTGACTCTCATGCAAACTTTGTGTCTTCGGTAGTCCCTCACTATTTCATGGTTTGACTTTGGCAGACTCACTATTTTGCAGGTTTTAAAAAATATTAATGTGAATTATTTATCACATATTTTTCACTATGTCGTGGATTTTGCATATATACCGTATAGTGTATGTATGTTGTTAAAATTATGTAGATTTACAAGTTTAGAAAATGGTTAAGAACATTTGAAATGTTTTTAAAAGTGTAAGAACGATTTATAAGAGTGTGGAGAATGTTTATAAAGCTTTAGTGTACATATAAATACTAAATTAAACATAACATCACTATTTCACTGATTTTCACTTATTGAGGGGGTGTCTTCTACCCTCTGCGAAATGAGGGACCACTGCAGTTGCTGCCATTCTATCAAGTGTGTAGATTTGGGTAAGTAGCAAGACACAGAGCAACTCCAGCACCATGGTGGGACATCCTTCCTGCTACCCCTAGGATGCCTCAGCCACTGCTCGCCCCTCCCAGACCCCACACCACTAATATCATCTCTAGCTCTGAAGCCTTTTCTGTTCAGGAATGTTATTCAAATAGAGCCATAGAGTATGTGGTCTTCTGAGACTTTTTCACCCACACAGTTGTGTACATCAACTGTTACTTTGTATTGCTGAGCAGTATTCTATGGTACTGAACATATCATAGTTTGTTTATCCTCTCACCTATTGACAAAAGTTTCCAGATTTTGGCAATCACAACTAAAGAAGTTATGACTGATTTCATACTAGTTTTTGCATGGACACAAGTTTCCATTTCTCTGGGATAAGTGCCCATGCCTGTAATTGATAAGTCATGACAAGCATATGTTTCATTTTTTAAATCACTGAGCTATTCCCACCAGCAACTATGAGAGAGCCAGTCTTCCTCATATCCCTCAGGATTAGATTTCATAATACTGTCTTTATTAAACAGGTTTAGCTTTGCTTGTGGATGTGTGGTGCCCCTCCAGCACGGTCTGCACGTGCACCTCCTGGACGTTAGTGACCTTCAACACTTCCCTGTGCTTACTGCTATCTGCATAACCACGTGGATAAATGTCTGTTTGTCTGTTTGTTTGTTTTTGCAGAACTGGGGATCGAACTCAGGATCTTGTACTTGCCAGGCAGGCACTTGTGTCTCTGAGCTATCTCTCTGGCCCCTCACATGGGTAAATGTCAATTCCTGGTTTTTGCTCGCTTTTACAGCCCAGGCTGCAGTGACCTTGGTACATGGAGTGCGCATGTGCTCTGGTCCTGTGCAGTGTCCTGTCCACATCGGTGAGCCCAGACTGGTACTAGCGTTGGGGGGAGGGGCTTTACCGTCACCTCACTGACCTGTGCCTAGTGGCTCTATCATTGCAGAGGGACAGACATTGAAGTCCCCAGCTATTCTTGCAGATCTTTTCCCACTTTTCATTCCAGCATTTGCCTGGTTTGTTTGGAAGCTGTGCTGTGGGCAAACTCACACACAGCGTTACTCTGTCTTCTTGACGTATGGGTCTTTTCATCAGGATTTCATTTGTATTCCTGGTAAGTTTTTCCTACTTATGATTCAACTCTGAAATTAGCCTTCTAATTCTTTCATCACCATAAAAACGTATGCCTTTGGGCCCATCCACAATTACTAGAAGTTCTTGGTTACAGGCTGTTAGCTCCAAGCATTTAAACACTTCCAACTCCTGACAAACTGCTCTGCATGAGCTTCCTGCCTCAATGCTTGGGCAAACAAGTCAGCATCATTACAAGCTAATGACGGCCATTCCCAAGGTGAGAGGCAGGAATGTTATCTCCTAACTCTCTCGGGGGTGAGGGCAGACCTGGTGGCTACACCTCTAATGGCTTAAATCCTCATGTGCCCTAGCAAAAAATCAAGGGATCGAAAATCCACAAATCAAGAAATGAGGCCAACATGTGTTCTGAGGTTCTGCAGTCAATTCCATTAGCAATGGTCCCCAGAACTGGGAATAGTCAGACAGCTGGTCGTGCTAGCTGGGGTGCCTGCATTTAAATCCCTCTAGCATTGTATGTTTTGGAAGCAGCTTGACTACAAGCACACCCATGTTTATAGCAGTGCAGTTCAGAACAGCTAAATCTTGTAAACAAACCGTTGATGCCCAGTCATAAATGAATGGATAAAGAAAATGTGTATTTATGCACAGAAGAGTAGCACGTTGCCATAAAAAATGAAGTTCAGTCATTTGTGAAAAAGTGGATAATGCCTTGAGACTGTACCGTTAAGCTAAACAAATCAAACATGGAAGCTTAAATACTGTATGGTTTCTCTTATATGAGAAACTCAAAAGTATAAATAAATTAAAGAACGAAATAAAAGACAGATGATAGGAGACAGAGAGAGGGTGCTTTTACAAACGAAAAGGAAGCCAGGTCTAGTGGCTTAGGCTTGTAATCCCAGTATTCCGGAGGCTGAGGCAGGAGGATCGCTTCGAGGTCAAGGACAGCCTGAACTGCATAGCAAATCGCTGGCTTAAAAAACAAAAATGGAAAGGGGCCCAAGAGATGCTAGGGAGAAAAGGAGAGTGGACGAAGAAGTAAAAAGAATGAATATGTGTTACGTATCTGTGTAAACTCCCAACGATGGACAATCGTTATGCACTACAAATACATACTAACAAAAATTAACTAAATAAAACCAGGTCATATGCTACTTATTTGGCTATATAAGTTGTGTTTGGTATCAGCGGAACTTGCATTTAAATTTATTACCAGTGCCGGGCGTGGTGGCACATGCCTGTAATCCTAGCACTCGGGAGGCTGAGGCAGGAGGATCAGTGCGAGTTCGAGACCAGCCTGAGCTACAAAAGTGAGCTCAAGGCCAGTGTCAACTGCATAGCAAGACCCTGTCTCAAAAAGACAAAAAAAAAAAATTATTACCAGAGTTTAATTCCACCAAGTAAAAACTGGTCAAGATTAACCAACTCCAGCGAATGGGATGTAGACTACAACTCCCAGCATTCCGCGCGCCCAAGGGCCGAGGCAGGCTCAGAGTCCCTGTCTGCGCACGCGCGGGCCCCTGTCTGCGCACGCGTACGTGGGGCTCCGAGCTGCCCCTCGGCAGGCGCAGGCGGCCCCTGCGAGGCTACAGCGGGCGGCTAACTGACCTGACAGCTTGGCTGGCTACACTCGCTACGGAGGCCTCCTGGGTTCGGGGCAGTGGCAGCGGGGCTGCCAGGTGAGGTGCTCCGGATGAGGCGCGCGCTGGGGGACGGCGCCGGGAGAGGATGGCAGGGGCCCGGGGGCGCGGTGGGACGCCCCGGAGCAAGTGACAGCTGCGTGGCGGCGGCGAGGCGGCCTGGAGCCCGGAGCCCCGGCCACCGAGGATCCTTGCTAAAATGGGGATCCCGTGCGGGCCCGCAGAGTCCGGCTCGGTCCCCAGGTGTACCCGGGACAGGTGCGTGGACCCGGCTGCGTGCCCTGGAGCCAGCCGCTTGCCCCTCTCTAGCCTCGGTTTCCTTTCCCTTAAAACGGGGGTGCAGGCACCTCCACGCGACCATGCTGCCCAAGTCTTCGAGGACGTTGCGCTTGCGACACGTGGGGTGTACGGAGCCCAGGCTGCGGCCCTGGTCTGACTTTCTGGAGCCCACGGCCACCTTCGCCTCCCCTAGCGCTTTGGCGACCGCCCAACTCAACCCTTCCCCGAGCAGAGGAGGAGTCACAGACCCAGGAGGTAGAGAGCCAGGATGGAGCCCAGGTCCCGTACCCAGGGGACATTGGTTCACTGTGGGCACACCAGTGGCTGGTGGCCTCAGTGGTGGCCTCAGGGCAAGGAGTGTCCCAAGCCACCAACTGGGTGGCAGGTTCTTGCTCTGAGTGTCGCTTTAGAGGATAGCAATAATAACCAAAGGCTTCTAGTGAACATCAGCGTAACCAGGTAATTAAATTACTCAGTGCCTGCTTCCCAGAGGACAGCGTTCATCTCATCTTGGTCACCAGGGGCTACTGTCCCCCAGGACTTGCTCCTCCTGGATTCTCTAGGCTTTTCAAATTGGATGAAACGGACGTGAAAGGCAGAACTCCGAGGTGCCCTTCTGGTCCAGAGCCATAGCCCCAGGAGCTCCTAGCCGTGAGCTGTTCATAGCCCTGAGCGTACCTTACAGGACAAGGGTAGTTCATGATGAAATGTAATTAATGATACGCACCTTTGGTTTGTAGTGGGGAGGAAAAGAATTGAGCCTTTAAAATGGCTAGCATCCTGCCCAGCAAAGAGGAGTGTCGAGTAATCAGCTGTTGTGTGATTATTATGGCTAGAGATGCAATTATAAAGGTAATTGTCAGGCACGGTGCTTTGTTCATGCTGTCTGTTGGCACCCACAAACCTAGAGCCTCTTGTGAAGTCGGGGTAATTGTGTCTGGGTCTCAGGCCAGGACATGAGAGCTTGGAGAGGTCAGGAATAGGCCTGGTGTCATGGCTGCTAATGAGAGAATCAGAACTCTTCTCTGGATGTCTCCAGCTCGAGCACCCATGCCATTTAATTCTGCTGCCTGGGGCCTTTGCTCTTCTTAGACCTGGTTATGACTGGGGCAGCCTCTGGTGCCACAGCCCAGGTGCGCATTGTGCCTTCTGTGCCTGTGCCTGTGCCTGCGCCTGCATGGACGGTGACACTGGAGGAGGGGTGTCCCAGGGGTGAGTCTGGGAGTGAGGTGTTTGGCAGAAGCAGCCCAGAGGAGCGAGAGACCTCCCTAGACTTCCATGGCTACACCACAAGCTAAGTGAGCAGCGCTGGGAGGTGGGGCTGGAAGTCTTGATTATAAGCCCCTCCCCCTGCTTAGCTGCTCAGAAGAGGGCCTGAGGAGCTACCTAGAGGGGCCCAGCGTGCCCGGGCTTTCCTCCTGCTGCCTGTGAGATCTGACGCTGCTCCCAAGACCTCTTCCTTAAGTTAGCTGGAGAAAGGCATTCTGAGGGTTCTTAGTTTGCAAAAGCGGCAGTTTTTTTTTATTGCGTTTTGATGAGTTCGTCTTCCCAGCAGGGAGCCAGGGCAGCTGTGCTCCTGAGCACCCCTGGTGCTGCCTACACTCTCCCTAGGCCAGGGAATGGCCCCAGCTTCCTAACGGGCAGCCAGTCCTCTTTGCCTGACTGGAATGGAAGTAATTACAGCAAGAAGCCTTGGGTTGCTAAGCTACCAGACAGGACCTGTGTGTTTGTGTTCCCAGGGCCATTCGCACCTGGCTGCTTTCAAATAATAAACATCTGCCGCTCTGAGGCCCACCCGCTTCCCTGCCACCGAGTATTCCTTCAGGTCGAAGGACAGATGAACACAGACCGAGAAAAGAACCTTGGTGTCAGAGGCAGTCAGATGCTGGAGGCCCTGCATGAGCTATAAGATGCTAAGCAAGGGACCTAAGCCCAGGTTTTCTGTGTCAGAAAAAAGAAGACTGAGGAGCAGCCCGCTCCATGGTAGAGCTGCAGAGAGGGAGTACAGACGTGCAAGTGGAAAATGTCCGTGTCTGCTTCGGAGCTTTGCCTGAGGCTCCAACGATATAGGGCAAGAACAGGGCTTGGGGAACCCTGGCATGCATCAGGCGCTCAGTGAACTAAGACAGTGGCAGCTCTGACCTGCACCCCCTGCCCGTGTCAACACCTTCTTTTCCTAGATGAGCCTGGGTAGGGATTGATCCCCTGCCCATTTCCCATGTCCTCACTGGTACCCACCCAGGGCCCATAAGAAAGATGTTTCTCTGTGCCAGTGGTGGCAGTGTGGCTGCCGTCTTACCCCAAGAGTTCTTGTTTCTCCCTTTTGCAGAATACAGCAGAGAGCAGCCATCTGTGGTGTGGTGAGTACAAAGCCCACCAGGCCTTGGAGGGGCTGGGGACCCCATCTGCTGTGTTGCCCCTCTTCCCAGTGTAGGTCCTTGTGTGGGATCACCCTAAACCCAGTGATGAAATGCACCCCGGTCCTTCAGCAGGGAAGGATGGTGGCAGGAGTCCTGGCCCATCCTGAGAGAACCAGGGCTTGCCCCTCCTGCATTAAGGAACTGAAGAAGCTGCCCAGCTGTGCTCTGTTCAGGGCGTCCTTTCACGGGGACCTGCCTTCTCTCTGCTGCCCCACGGGCATGGTGTCTCTGTTCCCTGCCTTCCAGTGGCTGCTTTAGACCAGGCCCCAACCTTGGCCCCTACACCCTCCAGGGAGCTGCACTGTAAAGGCCTGGATGTGCTTCTTGCCACTTGCACGCCACAGGCAGTGCCACCAGTGCGGAAAGGAGTGGGTCAGTATGCCTTGGAACTAAGCAGAGGCTGAGAGCAGGCCTCACTTAGCCTCGGGGATGGGGCGGCTATCCTCAGTAGAATCAGCCCTTTACCTGAGCTGGACAGAAGTCCCTTGCCGAGTACTGCAGAGTGATGTCACGTTGGAGCAGTTCCTCTGACAGTGGAGCACACATACGTGGACGGCTCCTGGGCCCTGCTGGCAGAGATACTGGTGCAGCGGGCCTGATGGGTGGGGCTCAGGCTTCTGTATTATTGATGTCCCGGTGACACAGAATCCACCTGTGCTGCTTGGGAGGTGCCATGACTGGCCCTCCACCAGCGCACTGCACCCCACGTGTATCTGTAGTAAGGCCACTTCCAGGCAGGCCTCTGGCCTCAGACAGCACCAACTTTTAGAGAAGCTGAGGACTGCAGGGAACCAGGTGCAGAGCGCTGGGTGCCTGAGGCCCATGCCTGTGCTGGGCCCAGCTAGTGTTTGTCATTGTCATGCCACATGGATCCCCTTTGGCAGAAAGGGTTGCGCCCAACCCCAGGGCAGCCTCGCTCTTGCTGCCAGGGTCATGGGATGAGCCTAGCTTGAATGGCAGTGATGGAGCTTCCTGTCTCAGGGACAGGCACATCCCATGGGAGCGTCCTACACAGGACGGGCCCTTAACCTTGTCATGTCCTGGGTCCCACAGTGAGCATCCAGAACGAGTCCCCTTGGGTGGAGTCATCTCAGAGTCCTGACCAATCTGAGTGGAGTCAAGGAAGGACCAAGGAGCTGCCCCAGGCTGGACACCAGGGCCACAGACAGGCAATAATAGCTGGTCAGTGTGAACTTCCTGAATCTGTGTTCTGTAAAGGGATCTTCTTGCACACTGAAGTCTTAAATGCTAAGGCCTGAAGGGGTAAGATGTCTGCCACTTACTGGATGGTTTTTGTTCTTGTTTTTGAGACCAGGTCTCACAGTGTAGTGCAGGTTGGCCTTAAATTCACTTACATAGCCCAGGCTGGCCTCAAACTCACAGCACTCCTCCTGCCTCAGCCTCCTCAGAGCTGGGGTTGCAGGCCTCTGCTACCATATCTGTCCCAATTTGCTTTTAAATGATTTAGAAAGAAAGAGTATATATTTGAAGAGCATGATAAGGTAGGTATGTAAGAAAAGCAGTTGATGGATCAGTAGGAGGGTAGGAGAGTTCCTTGTACCACATGTGCAACTTTTTTTTTAATTTCAGATTATTTCCAAATAAAAGGAACAAGAAACTGCCTGCATGCCAGGGGTTCCTCGCTGCGAGGGCTGCTTTCCCACCTTTACCCCAGCTTCCACGTCACCATCTGTATGATGCAGATACTCTCAGGGAGGCAGGGACGCTCAGCTTGTGACAGGCCAGTGGGCACAAGCTCCGCTGGTATCATCAGCGTTAGGAAAGGAGGAGTCTCTGCGGGGCACCATAGTGATGGGACCGTAGGAAAGCCACATGGAGACCTGCCACCACCTGCCACTTGCTGGTGTTGCGTCTCTTCCTATGGGACTCTGGGCACGTCGCTGTGCAGGGCTCTCCCTGCAAGGGGCCATGCTGTGGTCACCTCAGCCGTGGGGGCTCCTGGCAGATTCTCCCCATGCCATCCCTACTGCAGCCTGTGCCTGTTGTGCGGCCTGGGCACCCCACTCTACCTTTCTGCACATCGAACCCGGATGTCCCTGTCTAGGGTGGTGAGGACCCCATGGCAGATGGGGGCTGGTGCGGCAGGGCTTGCTGTGGACACCGGCCCAAGCTGCTGTGGGCAAGTCCTGCTGGGCGTGCCTATTTCCTGGTGACTGATTTGTGCCCCCTGGGGTAGTGTCCCCTGACCACAGGAGTTCAGCCCCATCTCTCGGGCCCCAGGGCACCATTAGGACAGCACGCATTGGGGTCTGAGTGCCCCCTGCAAGAACTGGGGTTGATGCTGTTAATTTGTAGTTTCACCATGAAAACCTGGTACACTGGTCCCTCTGTGAGCCTCTCACCAGGTTCCCATGGCTCCGTTCCTGTCTGCCTGGGGCTGACCATGTAGTGCCACTCCATGACCACACAGGACCACAGAGGCAGGTTTACTGTCCTCATGTCCCTCGTGTGCTCAGCAAAAGCAGGTGGCACGGCAGACTGCGGTGAGCAGAGGGACACGTCAGTTGGAAGTGGAGCAGTGTGGCGAGGTTGCCAGCCCCACTCTGGCTGGAGCGGCCTCCTGCCTGCGCACACACCCAGGCACAGCCTCAGCAGAGACCGGCAGCGCGGCACCAGTGAGCCAGAATGGAATTCCACGGAGTCGCTTGCCTTCTGCAGGGATCCCCACTGTTGGTGGGGAGGGCATGGAGCCGAGGCATCAGCTGCTGGCGGGGATGATGTCTGCAGCTTCCAGGAGGTGTCACTCTGTCGCAGTGTTAGCTTAAGAACATGAGCTCTTAGCTGACTACCAAATGTGCCTTGAGAACTAAATGTGTTAGGTTTCCTGGGACCACTCAGAAGCTGGCAGTGTCTTGCCAAGGACAAGCACTTCTGTCAGAAATTCTGGTCCCCTATCAGTGCCAGTGTGTCTGTAGCACTAGTCTGGCTGTGGTTTTGGTGCACACATGAGTGTTATGTCACTAACCTGAATGCCACGTGGGACTCAGGGGAGAGAGTGCTGCCTCCCAGGAGAGCTAGGGACTTGCGTTCACGTAGCTCAGCGCTCAAAAGCTCAGGCTGCATTTAGGACGAACGCTTCTCAATGACAAAAGTAGGAATTCTCTCATTGTCTGTCCTTAGGTCAGACAGCTGCTGTGCTTGCACAAGCCAGCTGTGTTCCCCGACCGGGCCTTTGGCAAGCCGCGTCTGACAGGTGCTGGCCATGCAGTCCTCGGCCCAGCGGCCCTGCTGCTATTGGAGAGGTGGCTCGGTCTCTAGCCGTCCTGAAGCCGGGATTTGCAGGAGGGAGGAGCTTTGACCCGAGCTCCCGGTGTGGCCTGTCCTCACTGAGCAGGTGGCACACGTTCCTGTCCCCTTCCCCCTCCCGTGGGCCTGCGTGAGGTCTTCACACCATCAGTGTGATTGCCAGGAGTCACAGAATAGGACAGCGACATTTCAGATGGCTCTGTGGACAGAACCACGTGTGTCGCATTTTCCCACCCGTGGGTGTCAGCCCTAATCCCCAGGATATGGGATGGGGTAGGGTCTTTACAGGAGCCCGCGGGCCTGGGAGATTGCGGGTTGGGGTCCTAATCCAGTGGGCCTGATGTCCCCCTGAGAAGAGGGAAAGACCCTGAGCTGTTGGCTTGTTCTCCCCAGGCGCACAGGAGCCGAGGTGATGGGGTGCATGGTGAGCCAGTAGCTGTCTGCAGACTAGGAGAGCCACGCCGGAAGGCAGAACCTGGGACCAGGGCTGAAGCCTCCAGAACCCTGAGGTGAGAACCTCGTTCTCAGAACCTCCAGGCTGCGTGTGGTTGCGGCACTGACTGCATGCTCACTGATCCAGGCAGGTCCCACCAGGCCCCCTTAGCACGGGCTTCACCCAGGCACCAAGCCTCTGGGTGTGTGGCCACCCTGGGTCATGGGTTCCTGGCCCGTGGGAAGCACGGAGTGCGCCCTAAAACTTCTAAGGGCTTCTCATGGCATCTTTCTCATCTCTGTTTATTGCTTCTTTTCCTTTCTTTTTGGGGAAAAAAAAGAATCCTTGCTTCACGGTGCTGCTCTGTGCCAGCAGAGATGCTCAGCTGTGTGCTCCTCATGCAGCCTCATCCTGAGTGTGCTACCCGAGGAGTACACTGCTGACCCGAGTACCCGGAACTGCGGAGAGGGCACCGAGACTGCTGAGCACCGGTGACCCGATCCTGCTGTGGTCCACACAGACTGAGGGATTAGGCCAGGTTCACCTCTGCCTCCTGGCACCTGTGCCCTGCACGGGGAATGGGGTATTAGAGTAGCACCAGCCTCTTAGTGTGAGAGTAGGTGAGAGCGTGCACGTACAGCCTTAGTGTGCGCTACAGAAACAAAAAGCCGCAGCGGTGGTGGCTGTGACTGGATTTTAGGTTTTGCAGTACTAGGGATTAAACTCAGCTACACCCCAGCCCCCTAACACGGGGTCTCACTAAGTCACTCAGGTGACCAGGCTGGGCTGGACTTTGTGATCCTCCTGCCTCAGCCTCCCAGAGGGCTGAGATTGTAGTCTCGTACCAGCACGCCCAGCCTGTTTGGATATTTTATACTGAAAATTGCCTCTAGGCAGGGAGGAATTTCTATAATCTTGACAGGGAAGGGAAGCGAGTCACCAGATGAGTCCTTGAATGTGCCCCCAAAAGGCCAGACCGAGTGGGGCGCAGTCGCTGTGGGGATTCAGGTGAGGCTGTGTAGCATATGAGGTCCCTGGCTCTCGGGCACGGCTGAGTTTGGAAGCCCTGTGGGAAATGTACTGTGGCAGCCGACGGGCTAGAAGCTGGGTCACTCTCAGGCTTCTTGGAGTGTGTGCAGGCTGCCCCTTGCAGACTAGGGGGCTGCATCCCCAGTGGCCCAGCCTCCAGGACCCCTACTCTAACTCCACAACACCTCTAGCAAAATGCTCATCTCTCCTCTGAGGGAAAGCTCCCCCATTTCCTCTTGGGGGCTCACTCAGGAGGCAGAAGTGCCTTCTGACCTGCCTGCTGTCTGTGCCATACTGCCAGCTCCGGGGGCGTCCACCACCACCCTGACTCCTGTTTGCTCCACAAGACCCTGTGCTCCATGTCTCCCAACTCCATGTGATTTGCCTGGAGCTCAGTGTGTGGCTGGCCCACCGCTGCACACGCAGCTGGCCAGGCCAGGGGAGGACCCCACCACTGCTGTCCAGTGGCCTCTGACCCGCATTCCCACCTCTCCCAGCCTGCCCTGGGCCACAGGGATGGGGAGGGGGCTGGGAGGGCGACCGCTAGAGAGGCTGGTGGCCTGCGAGGGCTAGGGGTGGCCCCCCCTTCACCTCGTTTTCCCAAGGTCCTTGCTGCCTGATGTCCCCTGAGTGTCCCTGAGTTTTAGCTACCTCGCATCTCTACAGGGAGGATTGTGTCTTTCCAAATACTAATTTATTTCTTCTACTCTGTAGAATTTCCTCATCTATAAGTGATATGTCCCAGGCTCCCCTGGTTCTTCCCTCCCTTGCTGGGAATTAGTCATTTCTCTAGCAGGTCTAGGGCTGGCCAAATAGCTCAGTGGATTAAAGCAGACAGTGGCCCGGATTCAGTGTTCTGCGTGCCATGCTGGCCCACCCCAGGGTATGCTGAGATGCCTTTTGAGACTGGGCATGGTGGCACATGCCTGTAATCGCAGATCTTGAGAGGCCGAACACAGGCAGATCACTGCGAGTCCAATCTACAGTGAGACCCTGTAGACCCTGTACTAAAATACAAAAAAAAAAAAAA
>PVJA010040879.1:0-18235 GCA_004027025.1 Myocastor coypus | reverse complement strand
AAGAAGAAGAAGAAGAAGAAGAAGAAGAAGAAGAAGAAGAAGAAGAAGAAGAAGAAGAAGAAACAAGAACAAGAACAAGAAGGAGAGAACCTGAGGAAATTCCACAACTATTTTAACAGAGTGGAGGTTAGAGAATGTCTTCATCAGTACCACTGTCTCAAAGTAATGGAAGAAAAGGTGACATATTAAGTGCCCTGTGGAAAAAGATGTTAAATTTTCATAGCATGAAAATCTTTCTTCATTGAAGTTATTACCGTTTTTCCCTGCTGTGGATGCTTTCTAGTCCCCAATGCTGTAGTCTAGGTAAATTTTGATCTAAAAGTAATAGAGAAATATTCTGAAGATGACCTTTACCATCATTGTTCATGGGTATTTTTTATACTGGGTTACATTTTCCCATATAGTAGCAGAGAACAGGTTGTGCCTCCCTTGCAAAGTCATTGACAGATATGTAGGCTACCATTTTGCAATCAGAAGAGTATCCTGGGTCATCTATAAGTCACCACTATCCCAGGGTTACATAGTACGTGTTGGCAAGTCTAAATGGTGCATTATTTACAGAGATGTTTCATTTCCTGCAGTGTCCTAGAATTGAGCTTTATCTGGAGCTCAGAAGAAAGTGCCCCATCCCTCTACACCCAGACTCTCTTTATGTAAACCAACCAACCAACCCCTTTCTCTGTTTTATTACTTCTCCATTATCTTTTCCTTCTACCATTTACCTATGCTCAAAGCAGGTTATGTTTTTTGTTTGTTTGTTTTTGTTTTGTTTTGTTTTGTTTTGTTTGGGTCATAGTCTTTTATTTTAAAAAATAAATGGGAAAGAAATCATTGTATTTGTAAGAGCACAATAAAGTGTGGAAAAATACAGAGCAAAATGTGACCACTGGTGATCTGGAAAGGGTGGGATTACAGGAAGCTAGAGAAAGCCTGATGCCTTCTTCTTTAAGGTGCTTGACAGAGTAAACCAAATGTGCATTACTCCTCTTTATTAATTTCTGATTAGTATGTGTTTGCAATACCTAATGACTACATTTATCATGAAGAGTTGGTACATTACTTTTATAACTTGAATTCAATAATGCTAGAAGAAAAAAAGGAGTAAAGAAGAAAAAGAGAGATGGAAAAGCGGTAGAAAGAGAAAGATCTGTGATCTTTGATCAAAATAGAGAGAAACCTCTTCAATGCCTACAAGGTCTTAAGGAGCATGATTGGTTCTTTATAGATACTAGGGGTTTTCAGGCATGCTTCTGACCTAACATACATATTTCTTGGAGTCTCCTACTTCCTCTTTCAATCAGAATCTGTCAGATTCTATGGGGGCCGGAGAAGAATTCATTTGATGTTACAGCTCAGTATGAGTTACTTTCTGAGTTGAATATCACATGGTGTTTCCCTTGAAGGTTATGTTTTATAATTTTATATATTTTTGAAAATTTATACATACTGCTCTTATCTCACAAATTGGTAAGTAGGATATGTGCTAAATTATTCTCTAAAGTAATATAACAAAGTAAACTTCACTTTTGTGGTCTTGGTATAAAGATAGTGTTTATTTTTTAACTTTATTTATTTTTTTATGTTATGGCCAGCTCAGCCTAACCTGGGGCCACATGGGGCTGGTGCAGCATGTGGTGCTAGGGATTGAACCACGGTCCCTGCAGTTGCCTAAACTTGAGTAATCAGGTGCTTTAGACTGCTGAGTTATCTCATCAGCCCTCCAGGATAGTGTTTATTGATTCAGATTTTTCTTACTGTGATAAGATAATTAGTCTGGGCAGCAATCATTGTATCAGTCAAAAAGATGAAAGTGCAGCCTTTAAATAAGAGAGACCGATATTCCATATCATTCACTTAGGAAAACATCAGAAATTTTAATAAGACAGTATGAATTCCTACGTGCTCCACTGCACCGATGCTGGAATAGGAACACTGTTTCACATTTCCATGGAGCAGAATCCTACAAGATGGAGAGAGAGAGGTATCAACTGAACACAACAATGCTTGGTCATCAAGCACAGGTAAACTGTAGCTTCCCAAGCCTCCTAATTAGGGAGAATGCAACTAAAGTTGAAAAGTTTAGGAGAAGTCTCAAAAATACACAAGGCATCATTATTCAATTTTACAATAAGACCTCCAGAACTAGTAAAGGGCCCTTCATTCTGTGTGCTGTGTGAGGCTGAGCTGCAAATAACAGAGCTCAGGGAGGGTCTGCGTTGGAAGGGTCAGCAAGCTTTGGGAGCCATGCATGTCCTTTCGAAGACTACTTAGCTGTTTGTCTGCAGCGGTTTACAGAGCAGAATGGATGGGATGTCAGGAGACAGCTCAATGTATCTCACTGGTTACAGCACTGCAAATTCATTCTCCCGCAGTTTACACAGCAATTGAAATAGCCTCCTCCATAAATAATGCTATGCTTGCCAGGACTTCTATCATTTACGGCCAAGAACAGAAAAAGCAGCCACCATGCCATATTTCTTACCATCACTCCCTAAATGCCTTATCTGAACGTAAATCGCCTGAGTCCTGCCAGAGTCTTTTATTGACCCTGTAAGGCTTTTATTGCCATGTTATTCTGTTTTATTGCCTCTTCTTTCTTCTTCTTTTTCTACTCCCAAACCCATGAGCTGCACAAGGGGTTACAGTTTTCTAGTAAGTGATGTGCACAGAGCTTCTTCTCCATCACGCTGCCAGAAGTATAAGGCAGCAGAGCCTCCCTGCTGCAGAAAGCCAACAGAAGCAAGTGCACTGTCAGGCTATTGAAAGCTCTGTGGGCCTGTCACTGCCTCTCCTCTTCGCTGTCAGCTAACAGTCATACCAAATCCTTAGCAGTCACTCAACGCAAAGCAAACAGTTTACTACTTTATTTCCAGTACTTTCATCCCTGAAGACATCCCTACCTCAGACTTTCAGTTATCTTCCCTTCCCTTCCTCTGTCTTCTTTGTTTTTCTTGGTAATTACACAAACTAAGTCCTACTGAGGTGAAATATTTTTCCAGGGGCTCAGGATTCAAAGATCTGTACTTTTTCTTCAATTAAGAAACTAGCAGGCTTTAGCTGGGCGTGGTGGCGCACGCCTATAATCCCAGCACTTGGGAGGCTGAGGCAGGAGGATCAGTGTGAGTTCAAGACCAGCCTGGGCTACAAAAGTGAGCTCAAGGCCATCCTGAACTGCATAGTGAGACCCTGTCTCAAAAAGATAGCTCAGTGATCTAAGCACCTGCCTGGCAAGTGCAAGGACCTGGATTCAATCCCCAGTACTGCATGCTATGTGGTTTGCTGCCCCATGTGCACCAATTCAGCCACCAAACCAGGTGTGGTAGTACATACCTGTAATCCCAGTTCTGAAGAGGCTGAGGCAGGAGAATCACCACGAGTCTGAGCCAAGTATTGAAACCCTTACCAAATACATACATGCATACACACATACATACATACATACATACATACATGATTTTAAAAGGGCTGGTGAGATAGCTCAGTAGAATAAATGCCTTCTTAGGCAAGAAGAGTGTCTGGGATTCAGTTTCCAGCATAATATATCATGCCAGCCCTGCCCCTGGGTGTGTTGAGCTGGCCACCAAGATTGGGCATTGTGGTGCACACTTGTAATATCAGACCTGGTGAGGCTGGGGCAGGAGGAACACTATGAGTCTCAATTGCATAGCAAGATCCTTTGCCAAATACATGTAAAAACAATAGAAAAAAGAAAAAGAAGCGAGAAAGAAAGAAAGAAAGAAAGAAAGAAAGAAAGAAAGAAAAATCAGCCTATTATGGAGGTACAGCCAAGAATGGTAATAATATGTGAATATGAGACATACAGGCATGAAAATGGAAAGGCATCCAAAAAAGGATAGGAAAGACTTTAGAGAAGGTGAAAAATTTAAGTTAGTTCTTAGGGCTCGAATAGAAGTTGTGCAAAGAAATAAAAAGATCCCAGAGAGTATAAAGAGGTGGAAGCTGGTCAGGAATGACAAATACCAAAAAAAAAATAATAAATAAATAAATAAATAAATAAATAAATAAATAATAAAAAAAATAAAAAATGGCAAATACACTACTCAGTCTATAAAATCAAAGTGAGAAGGTGAGATTAGGATTGCTAGGAAGCCAGAAATGGATTTAAAGCTAGACTATTAAAGGCTTCTGTGGCCTTGGAACTAGGAGTCTTACTGATCAGTGATGGATTGCTATGAAAGACTTTTAGCAGAGGAATTATAAGTTCAACACATAGCAGTAGCATATAAAACTCACTAGAATTGGGCGGAGTACCACTAAGTATTCATACAACACATGACTTTTTTTTTTTTTTTTTTTTTTTTTTTTTTTTTTTTTTTTTTTTTTTTTTGTCTTTTTGAGACAGGGTCTCACTATGCAGTTCAGGCTGGCCTTGAGCTCACTGTTGTAGCCCAGGCTGGTCTCAAACTCGCACCAATCCTCCTGCCTCAGCCTCCTGAGTGCTAGGATTATAGGCGTGAGCCACCACACCCGGCTCAACACATGACTTTTCTAAGACTGACCAAAGTCAATGGCACAATGGTGCAATTGCTGCTGGGAGACACAAGGACAGGCGGCCCCAGAGAGGACCGTTAGAGTACTCTGAGAGGGCAGGAGTGATCAATTGAGCTCCTGAGGCAGCAGACAGCAGTGTGTTCAGAGGCATGAGCTGGAGGAAGATTGCACAGTAGACCAGATCTGGAACCTGAGCAAGAAATTAATTTCTACTCTGAGATTCCAATAAAACAATTTGTGAAAGTTCAGAGAAAATGCAGATTGGGGTGAATAATGATGATCTTTATTTGGGGATAGTTTCTGTTTGACATTAATCTATGAGGTGTGACCAAAATAAGTGATTAACGTTTAATTTTTTAAAAAATGTGTCACAGCGAAGCCCACAGGAGTCCCCATGAAGATACTTTGCTCTTCTAACACACATACATCGTCTTCTTGTCACTTTCTGAAGCAGTTCTGGAAGTCTTTTATCATGAATGTCTTTACATGGTGTGTTAAACAATACGCTGACCACTGCTGCAGAGTGATATCTGATAGAGAAGCAGCCTTGTGAGATATCAGAGTTGTCCTCATCCACTGTAGCCGCGGTATCTAACAGTATGTGACTTCAGATTCTTTCCAAAGTCACAATGACCATGAACAGTAGATGGCATTAGTCATCTCAGGCCATGCAGGTAGTTATGACAGCAGTGGAACGAACTACACTGCCTAACAGATGAAAGTGTAATGCCACTTCCCAAAATGTCCTGGGAAGCCCATTAGCTAGTCCAGAGATTATTTTTTATATCTCAAAATCCTTAGTGATCAATTGTATTAATGCCTTGGCACAGAGTTCTTAAATGTAAAGTTCATGGTGTCCAGAACTTTATTATAAGAGTAATCACTTTGTTGAAACAAAACAAAAAAAAAAAAAGCAAGAATGGAAACAGCTGCTACTCCTTGGAAAACATACTTCTCCACATCAGGTATACTAAGTAAGTAGAATATTCAGTGGATTCTGCAAACTATTTAAACCACATTTTATTTATTTATTTATTTATTTATTTATTTATTTATTTATTTATTCTTCTTTTGAGTTCTTACACTAGGGAATCTGTACAATATTTCCACATGTAGGTCTGGTTTATTTCACTTATGAGTATATGTTCAAGATACATTCACTTATATATGAAGTCTTCTAGTTTATCAATCTTTATAGCTGAGTAATATTCCATTTTATGAAAATACCATATCTTTTTTAACCATTCTTCAGATGATGGGCATTTTGTTTGTTTCCAAGATTTAGCTATTACAAATTGGGCTGTTATAAACATAGGTGAACAGATATGACTATGATATGATGTTTTCAGTTCTTCTGGAAAAATTCCCAGTAGAAGGACAGCTGGATTGCATAGGATTTCCAGCTCTAGTTTTTGAAGGCGTCTCCACACTGCTTTCCATAATCGTTGCCCCAGTCTGCATTCAATGAAATACAAAATGTAATAAAAAGTCTACCAACAAAGAAAAGTCCAGGACCTGATGGATTCACAGCTGAATTCTACAAGAAATTTACAGAAAAAAACAAAGCCCAATACTCACACTCTTCAATGAAATTGAAAAGGAAATGATCCTCCCAAAACCATTCCTAGAGAGACGTATTACACTGACATTCAACCACGTTTCTAAGTCTTTATGAAATTATGTGATTGTAATAGAAGTATTTGCTCTAATTCATTTATTGATTTTAGGGAGCCACCATCATTTTAAAACCTGTCAAGGTACTGGTATCTTGTGATGGCTCCAGTTAGCTCTTATTTAAATTTCTAGTGTCTTTTTTGAAAGCTTCATATCTAAATCATAAAGAAATTGCCACCAGTTTCTCGTGCAGGCTCTTCCTACCAAGAAACCGGGATTTCTCTGTTTCGCATCCTTCTCTCAGTCACGCTGGGCACTGTAGCCTCTCAGGGCCCCCCCTTCCCAGTGCTAGAGAATTGCTCTGAAGACATGGCTCACAGGCGGGACCCATTAAAGTTAGTGCCACATCCAACTGCCCCATGCTGGATCTGCCTCGTGAACAGCAAATGTCCATGCGTTGTTTGTTTCTTTGAGATGGGCATAAGCTCCTGCCTGTGAGAGCTTTCATTCCCTCTTTCTCCTCTCCTCCTGCTCAGGGGTCACAGTAGCACTTCTTCCTTGTCCTTCACCATCCTCTCAGATGTTGCAGTTGCCATTGTCTATTTCTGCTCATGGGAGCTTTGTGGAGCATCACAGAAGCACAACATCCTATATCTCTGTGCACATCCATGCTGGTGTGGATTGTTGCTGGAGATCCCGTGTCCTCTCTGCGCCACCCAGCTTTAGTAACAGAGCACGCACCTTGCAGCCCATGAGCACTGGCCATAGAACGCTGGTGCTGGGACTCTCCGAAGCTCTCAGGCTTTGTTTAAAAATCACTATCTGTTCCCCTTTCACTTTAGACATCACATGTCCACTGTCTGGGATAGGAGCAGTGAAAGGCATCCTCTCCTCATTCCCAGCTCCCAGTTCCCAGTGCTCTTAAGCATCTCAGTCTCTGTGGTCTTGGCCAGGATTGCAGTTCTTGAACAGAAGCTCCACCGAAGTGGGGCGTGGTGGTGCATTCCTATAATCCCAGCACTTGAAAGGCTGAGGCAAGAGGTTCAGTGTGAGTTCAAGACCAGCCTGGGCTCCAAAATTGAGCTCAAGGCCCACCTGAACTGCTTAGCAAGACCCTGTCTCAAAAAAAAAAAAAAAAAAAAAAAAAGAACCAGAAGCTCCACCCATCTTCAGTGAAGGTTAACTGCAAAGGCCAACATGAGGAAATCACTTTCCACACCTGGCACAAATGGTTCCTTTATTTAAAAGGAATATACTTCCTAAAATGCCATCTATGTCCTGAACTTCTTTCACAGGCAGACTATTACACGTCACATTAAATATCACCTGGACCAGTCCTATTTTGGTAGATCAATGTTAAGCAATTATTGTTCATCATTATGACTTTTTAAAAAGAAGTAGCTGCCAATGTGATTCAAGTCAGACTGGTATAAATATTCAAGTCTCTAAAGAAATGGGGGCCAAAGACAGAATCACAGAAAATCAAGACTGTTAGCCTCATCTTCATTCTGAAGCCAGCAACTTTCCATTTGTTCCCACTCCCTAACAGTGACCTCTTTCTGTCTTTCTTGCTCATTTATTCTTTTTCCTCATGCTGGTTTCATCTGTCCTTTCTCATTGATTTTCCTTATTCTTTGTTTATGGCACTTTCCCATTGTTTATAGCTCCTGTGTATTTTTCCAGCTTTCCTCTTTCATTTTCCAATATGATGAGCAGTTAAGAGCAGAGACAAGTGATAGAAAAAGCAAGAGAAGGTGTGTGTGTGTGTGTGTGTGTGTGTGTGTGTGTGATTTTATTGCTTATGGTTTGAGTGGAAGGTGAGGATGGAGCACTCATACATTTCGTGTATTGCCAACTTATATCTGATATTGATTTTATTTTTTTTAATTTGATGAAAAATCTCTAAAGGAAGTTGTAAAAATATTAAATTACTACCACTTTCCTTGTAATGCCTTCTTTTCATTTTCACTGCTATCTTTATTAGCAAGTCAATGTTTTTATTCTTGTTTGAACAATAGCCAGTAGAAAAACAGAGCTGCCACCCTCCCGCGGCACAGGTCAGTTCAAGGGCATTTCAGCAGCATCCTTGGGCTCCACAGGCTCTCTGGGAAACCTCCAGAAGGGCTGGTTTAAGGTAGCCACAGCCTTTTCTTCCTCTGCACTTTGCAGCAGTCCCTAACAGCTCTCGTACAAATGTGTGCTCACATCTCAAAGGAAACTGTTTATACCTGCCTTTGCTGACACTCATCCTTAAGCACAAGACGAATGCAGATGGAACTCAGGAAATGGCTATCCTGAATTGAGTTAGTCTAGGAGACATTTCTTTTAAGATCAAAAATGCTTTTGGCAAGTGATTTGAAAAACAAGATGTCAGACTACAGACATGAATAGAGACTGACACATTCATCAGAGCCTGAATAGTGGGGCAGCTGGCGGAGCTGGAAGCTGGGGGATTGGTCACTTTCCTCGTTCAAAGGCAAGCAGCCAGAGATAAATTAAACAATTATTGTGATCCAAGCTGGAGTGAGTTAATACGTACATGAACTTTTAAACAGCTGAAGATATAACTGTGTTGAATTCTGCAGCTAAAAATGATTAGCCAGGTCTCTTTTCTTAGGGGAATTTTAGCACAAATGTGTTTGTAACCTGCCTAAGAGTCAAATTTCTCTTAAATTTTATTTATCCTAATTTTTAAAGGAAAAAAAAAAATCTGAGGACCTGGGTTTACACTAAAAAGAGTGACAGGCATTTATACAAAGCAAACAGAAGGCAAACAAAATCCTGCTGGTGACTAAAATGCAATTTTACCTCTGTGCTCTTGGGACAAGGTCAGTTAATCAGTAAGTGACTTTGGCTGGGGCATGAGCAGTGCTCAGCGGTGGCTTCCAGCTTCTGTCACTGCGTTAGCCCCTCAGCTTAAGGGTCACCGGTTCTTCTTTGCTGTTTATATGAATGTTTCCATTTGTAGAAAGGGAAAGAACAGATAAACCAGTTTTAACAGATATAGGGCACTAAACAGTATGCATGGATTAAAAATATCTTAATTTTATGCAACAAAAAATGATAAGCTCTGCCTGAAAACATACACTTTCAGACGTTTCTGGTCAACTCCTCAATAAAATTAAATCTAAACACTAAACTTATAAGGCTGGTTTCTTTCCAATCCTGTCCAAAACCCCAGACTTTCTTCAAATATAACATTTTTACTTGTAATATACAATATATTCCATATTGCTCACAATAGTAGAAAATGTGTTATATTTCAGATCATAAAGATATTCAAAAAATACTTAAGATGGCAAAGATATTAGTGAAAATATCTGTTAAATATACAACATTAAAATGACTACTAGCATAACGAAGAAACCAAATGCTAAAAGAATATATATCTTAAAGTACTTATGATGCCAGCCTCTGGAACAAAGAAAATTGGACTAGTCTGAGAAAATCATCAAATAGAAAATGTGCTATACAGTGATGTTCAGATCACGTCCATGAGTCCACACAGCACAGAGGGCAGCTCCACTCTCTTTCCACCCCTACCCTCCCCATTCCTCCCTGCTGCTTCCAACTCCTGATCCCTATTCTGCTGGAAGAAGCTCTACTTCCATTTTTTGTTCAATTATTTTTTGCTATGCCCCTTCTCTCCCTTTGCTTCCCCTGTCCCCCACCTCCCAGCTCTTTTAAAGCTGTTTTTCATAGAGATGTGTTTGTTTTGCTGCCATACTTAAATACTTCCAGTTGTGTATACTATAGAAGGTAGTATTTATGGAATGGAGCATCTCACATCATTTTTCTGACAGCATTAAAGGGGAGTGACTCCCTCAGATCAAATAAGTGTGGGAAATGCTCATGTACACAAAGTTCTGTGTAATTTTAACTGAATGACTTCTCAGTGGTTTAAGCTTGATGTCATACCTTGTGTACATCTCCAAAGGAATAAATAGAAGGTTGTGCACTCTCAGCTTATTTCCTTGGAAGTTGTATTTTTTCCTGAATTACCTATCCAGTTTTAGAAACAAGAAAAACTTGAGTCATACAATTGACTAAGGAAGAATGGGTGGAAGAAGGTTCGTGGCAGCAAGCTGTTCTTTCATGTCTAGGAAAGAACTCAGAAAGAAGAAAGGGCAGAAGTCCTAAAGGGTACCTCTGAAGGATTAAAAATGAGTTGGAGAACCAAAAACAATGGCCTGAATAAAAGCAAGAGCTGCAACTTTTTTTGAAATGTATTCTTTTTAATTACTTAAAGATCCCTGCTACTTATCTGTACCTCTTCATAGATCTTACCACTTACTTTGAACAATAATGAAAAATAGTAGTACAATTCTCAGTCCTGGAGAAATGGACCACAATATGCCAAAAAAAAAAAAAAATTGCTCAATATTTTTATATTGCAGCTATCTCCTCTATAGAAAGATCACAAAATCCACATTCCAGGATTATTGCCAAGAGTTAGAGGTTGGATATGATCAAACTGTGTTATATGTGTGCATGAAAATTTTGCAGTAAGACATTATTTTGCACAATATGTGCTAATACAATTTTAAAAAATAAATGTCAAAAGGCCAGAAATAAAGTAACCTATGTGATATACCAACCTCAATGCTTGGTGTACAGTAAGCATACAGTAAATACTTTCCACCCATTTGTGCTTGCATGCATCTTCTCAGTTGCAAATGTGTCCTGCACCCTGGAAGGCACGGTGCATGCGCTGCCAGCTGAGTATACCTTATCTTGACAAATGTGGCTCCTTGGCTTTCTTTCAAGGCCAATTATCTTCATTTCTTCTAGGGAAATCATACCTCCCAGCTTCTAGTTCTAGAGACATGTGGTAGAAACTAAAGAAATAAATGACTTACCAATCTGGGTTGCAAACTAATCAAAAGCAATTATTTATATTGTGAGAGACCAGCCTTGAGGTTAACTTGCTTTTAAACCACTATGTTGGAGGGCAAAAGGTAAGAAGACTATTTTGTTGATTTCTTTTGTTCCCAGTGAGGGAAAAAAGAAAAACCAGTAAAGAACCTTGAGCCCATAAAATTTCCTTCTTCCTAGGTATCCTTCATATATACACTAGATAGAAAGACATTTGATGAGTGGCTGGATATTTGCTTGGTATTTTCAGCTCTCAGATACAGTGCACTGGAAACTCGAGTAGGATCAGTAACATTGTTAGGCTGTAGTTTGTCTTTTGAGTACTGCATATGATTTACTCGCCAAAGAATTTAAGCTTACATATGGGAAAGTTATTGCTCCAAATAACTTAGCAATTGCTCTGAAGAATTGATGACAATATTGCTCCTACAGGGCTGTTCAGCTTGCAGTGGGTAATTTATTTGCTAAAAAAAAAGAAGTAAATATTTATGACAGCTAGACTAATCAGAAGAGATGGCTCACTTTGTGGATAATCCATTTACCAACCTGTCAATAGTATATATTGACTGAATCCAAATGTTGAGACCACATTTAATATGTGATATTAGCAATAAGGCCAAGAATGTTTAACATCTTTAAAATCTCCATAAGGCTTAGATAGTGAGAACACCATCAGTTCAATTAGCAACTGAACTCTATTGGTCTTTCTCATTAGACTTTATGATATTTTCCTGCCCAGGAAGCTTTGCTTACAAGTGGTCACATTGAGCAGATCCAGGCCCTTTCCTCTTCTACATTCCAGGGTCACTGACATACCACCATCGCTCCCCTTCCCAAATAGCCTTTCAAGTTTTAGTTTTAAGGTTAGCTGAGAGAAGAAAAAAAACCTCCTCTATCTGGAAATCATGATCTAATAGTCATGGTTGGTCCTTATGTAAAGTGTGGTCCCCATGGACTAGATCACAAACTTGTTTTCAAAGACACTGTCCACACTGCCTGAAATGAAGTGAGGGTAAAGCCAATCAGATGGGACCAAAGTTTTAACATGCAATAAAAACTTAAAGCTTTCTGGCTGAAACTGACCTGAGATTTGGTGGCAGTTTTCATTGTTCTGCCCCACATCTCAGTTTCTTTTTTGTGTTTCTAACAGGTCGCCTTCACATATGCTTTAAGAATGATCAGCTGAGGAAGATACTAACACTATGTGTGTGGGTGTAAATGTTTCTGATAGGTTCTGGCCCAAATATGGATTGCTGAATCATTATGGTGGTCATCTAATATGGTTGAAGCCCTTAAAATAACAGCTTATCTTCCCAGATACTGCCTCCCTTCTTCTTCTCCAACTCAGCCGAGGGTGCAGTTTCCTTTCATTTCTTCCAACACCACAGAGAAGACCCCAGTCATATCCCTCAGATATAACTAAACATCCCCCTCAAACTCCATCCCTGGCAAAAGGCCATAAAAGCCTCAGCCTGCCTTTGTCCCAATGCAGAGAATTCCTCATATTCCCCAAATTCACTCCTTCCTCTCTAAGATAATAAAGCCCCTTTCCCTTTTTCCTTCTGATTCTCTGCTGTGATGCTGTTGAAAATCTATCAGTGTCTCCTGAATTTTTGATAATTAGAAACATTGTATTTAATATTTTAAAGGAGAAATTTTGCGCACTTTTATATTCCACATTCAGAAAAAATCTAGGTCAAATATTTTTTCTAATTAACTGAACACTTTGATATTTCAAAAGCTTCTAAAAATCTAAGTCTCTGGACTACGTTAGAGTTGGTTTTACTGCAGATTGGTTATTGCAGTATAAAACTTAATTTTTATTTCTGCTTTTTATATTTTAAAATCTTATAGTTTTTTCACCCCAGGGATCTTATACTTTATGGCCTTAGTCTTTTGCTGTTTTCCTACCAGAATATAGTGACACTGATGGTTTAGTTCAATAGAAATACAATTGCACTGAATTAACCATGTAAAGTGATAGGCTCCAAATTTATCACTGCTAGTGATATGAAGTTGCTGGAATATGTAATTGTAAAGTCTTGAAACTGTTTATTGTTTGAAGCATTTCTTAAAATAAAAAGGACAAATACCAGATATTTAAAACATTAAAATTACTTCAACAATGTTTTATAACTACCAATCTCTGCGTCTTTAGACATTATAATTCACTAATTGGATCCAGGCATCTCTCCAGAATATTGCATGTGCACTTTCATGTCAGTAGAATACAGTGCCTGTTACAAAAATCCATACTTTTCAGAGAATCTTCCAGAAATGGGAGTATCTTAAGATGATCTGCAAAGTTTCCCTTGTCCAGTACGTAAGAGAGCTTGCTTATGCCGTATTTTCTTGGTGAGATTGTAATCATGATTCCCATTTAATTGCATTAAGAATCACTTGCTAAATGCCTAAAGCACAGCTGTGACTATGTCCTGCTGGTGCTTCTAGTCCTTGGGTACTTCCCTTCCCTACTTCCCAGTTCTTCCCGGTTGCCTGGAACTGCACAGATCCATTCCACAACTCCCTTCCACTCCAAGAGGGTCTGTCTTTGAGACTTCTGTCCTTGAAACCCTGACCCAAGTTAAACCTCTGCATTTTCATGGACTGGGTGTTGGGCATTGGGCTCCAGTGATGGAAAGGCTGCCTGACGTGCTTGGAATCATATGGATCACTTCTAAATAAGGCTGGGAAGACACAGAATGCAACACAAAATTTGTAAATTTGTTACCTATATTTCTCAGATGTATTTAACTCTGAATGACCTTTCAGATGTAGAATCTCCAACTGAATTAGAAGAGATATTTGAGAAATGCTGTTAAATGAAACTTGACAAGATTTAAATTGTTATCTACACAATGCAGATCTTTAGTGCAATACTATGCTTTTAATAACGTGTAGATTTCAAAGCTGAGAAATGTTTTTCTTTGCCTACACCATTGAATGAAATATATCTATTGTTTAACTTGATGTCTGAAATTAAATATTAAAGCTTTGTATTATTTGTATGTGGTTTATTTTCTCAGTGCATGAAATAATCAGAAAGAAACCAAAGCTCTTCAAAATAAGTTATTTGTTTCAATGACTGAAGTGGTTACTCTCTGACATAATTTTTCAGTAGATATATGAGAATCTGAAAAAACTAATTTAAATGACATAACTTGCATAATGTCCCTGTCTTAGTTACTTTTTACTCATTGCTGGGACAAATACCCAATTGTTGCTGTTCTGCCACCATGAACTGGATGCTCTTTGCCCTCTGACCATTACCCTGTGAAAATAAGCTACCATTACCCTGTGAAAAATGCTCTTTTCACAATATTATTCAATAGCTGCAGATTTAAAATTTACATATAGTTGCATTTGGTTGATGAGTGATCTTCTACATCAGAAGTCAAAAACAGGCAAATGGAAAAAAAAAATATATCAAATTACACATGCTTAACTGTTGACCTTAATTATACAAGCAAGCCCAAATTATTCCCTGGTAGCAAAAGATCTTCCAAAACTAGTTACTTGATTTTCAGTCAACTTAATATACCCAAATCTGTTTAAGGTATAGTTAATTTATGTTTGGCTTCTAGTAAGAACAAGTCTAGATATGTTCTGGGTATTGTAGTAAAGGACTACAGTTTAAAAAAAAAATCCGTAGAATTATAAGATACCAAGAAGAGAAGCTGAAGCATTTAGTTTTACCTCATTGAAAAAAAAGGATGAAAGAAGGTGGGGGTGATTTGGACCTTCTTATGGTCATACAGGCCAGTCACCACTTTGGGGACTGTTATGGTTTATGTCTAGTTGTTCCACCAAAGCCTCATGATCATAGGGTGGGGACTTCTAGAGTTTGAGACTTGATTCATGATTTACTGGGATTATGTGTTTTAGTATTGATGGGATTATGGGTCTGAGTACTTTGAGATTATGGATGTGGCCTAACGCGGATACCCTGAGGCAGAGAACCTGAATGTAATATAAAGAAAGACAGAGACGTTGTTACAAAGACAGAGACGTTGTTACTCTGCTCCCCTGGTTGGTCGGTTGCCTCTATTGCAATTGTTGCTGCTCTGCCACCATGAACTGGATACTCTTTGCCCTGTTCCACTCAGCCTTGGAGCCAGCCAAATATGGACTGAAACCTCCAATAACTGTGAGCTAAATAAAACCCTTCCTTCCTTCATTCTGAGTGTCAGGTATTTGTCCCAGCAATGAGTAAAAAGTAACTAAGACAGGGACATTATGCAAGTTATGTCATTTAAATTAGTGTTTTTTCAAATTCTCATATATGTACTGAGAAATTATGTATTGCCAGAGTAATTAAAAAATACTGCGTGTCTACTTTCACTCCTATACCTCCTTTCCCTTTCTTTTCTCCTCTTGTTCCCAGTTTTTCTTTCCTTTTAGAAACAGCCACTGTGCGCTTCACTTAGGGAGTCTGACTGAAAATGGAAATGAAAAATCACCCTCCCAGGTGCTCGCTGTCCAAGGAGGAGCCCCGGCAACTGGCTGCCTTTGTCCCTCAGCCTCCTCCCTGACCTCATGGGGAACATGAGCTTGTTGTGCACCATATATATATATATATATATATATATATATATATATATATATATATATATATTATGGCCAGCTCGGCCTGCCCTGGAAGTAGGCTGGCACAGCATGTGGTGCCAGGGATCGAACCACAGTCCCCAAGGTTGCCTACGCTTTCCTAGGCAGGTGCTTTAGACCACTGAGCCATCTCACTGGCCCCTGCACTCTATTTCTAAATACAGGTAAAGTATTTTTTTTTCCTTTAACATGTAATAAGTCAGGATTAAAGAACTGTCAGAATCAGTCTTCCCTACCCCCATATTTTGTGAAGCAAAGACAGACTTCATATGTTTGGCTTCAAGTATGCAGAAGATGTGAAGTTATGTATGTACACAGGTCACTTTGCACATTTGATTCACCTTGGTAGTTTCATGGCACTGTCACCTGTGTGCATATTAGAACACTGGACTTCTACCCAGATGGAGCTGAAATTAGGTCATCAGCTTATTTGTCTGGGCACCAAGGTTATTGCTAAGCTGTATTTACCCCAATGTGAAAAGCCAACCATATCATGTAATAAAGGAACTGAACTGCATACAGGAGCTGCAGAATAAAAAGAGAGCATGCAAGCTGTCTCTTACTTTCACTCTTCTCACAAAAGAAAGCAACTGAAATGTTATCACAGATATTTCAGAATTATGGGACAATTGAAACATACAAAGCACACATTATAGATTCTCCCAGCATAATAAAACTCATTCTTCACAGAAGAAAGCTGCTGGCGGTGCTCTGCATCATTTCTTATACTCAAACAAATGGTGACAACCATGTCATCTGGCAAGAAGTGATGTGCTCAGTAGACACAACTCGCACTGAGAAGGGAAGTTCCAGTAAGCATTGATAATATCCAAACCAATAGGACTAGAATCACAAACTGATGTAGGTGCACAAAGCAAAAAGAGAAGTTAGTGGCAGGGATACTGTCTTTAGTTTGATGCTGTGTTCCTTATGGGTTTTCTATATTTAACTTTCAAAATGTATTATTAAAATATCACTTATCCTGCTTACTGGGTACTTAGGTGCCTCTTAAATATTGTACCTTCCTCACCTTAGCTTTACAAACCAACATAGGCTAGAAACCATAAACTAGGAACTACGAAAATTGCAATGAAATGAAAATCATCACACTGAGTTCACATTTCATGTGCATAAATACTAGGTCTCCAAGCTTTGCCATTCTTTTAGATTTCTTATTAAGTAAGATTGAGTCCTACGGTCATTGGTGTAATTGAAAGTAGTACACTGAATAATTAATTCTTAAAGAGGAAGATGGGGTCTGAAAAACATAATGGCCTGCATTTAATCAGAAACTCCTATCCAAGGAAGATTCCCTGGCTTATTGGTTTATTCTATATTCCACAAATAGATATTTTTTCTACAAAGAAGGAAGAATGTTAAGGCTAGGGCAGGAGGGTGCATAGTGATAAAAACAGAGACTGTGCAAGGAAATGAATGATTCTTTGGTGTTAATTAAAAGCAAAATGGATAGAGAATTATGTCAGATCTGCATGAAATATTGCTAACTCAGACATCTAACCATTAAATAATGACCTGCCTTAAGTGCACTGTAAGCTCCTACATTGGATTTTCAAATTGCTAGTCTCCCCTTTTATGGTTGTTAATATATTCCACTCTTAATAATATTCAGCGGTTCCAAGACAAGGGAAAGCCCTCCTGTGAATAAGTTATCATTTGCTACCCCTAAAGCTGCCACCTGAAAATGTATTACCAAAGCAAATCCAGCTCATTTTTTATAAAGTTTTATATTAATTTAAATTCTCAATGCATTTTTCTCACCTGCATCGCTACATGACATCTAAGTATACATAGCCCCAAAATTACTGTGTTGGTATTTATCAAGACTCATGCACTTTATCTTTTTTTATGAAATTGATTTCCCGGATGACTTCAACTTTATGCCTTTTCTTTTCAACTATATTGCCTACAAATGCATTCCCGCCTGGTACATTACTGCCAGCAGTGATATGCGTGCTTGCTGTGTGTATATTCATCATCTTTGTATCCACGGCTCTTGAGGGATTTAGGACCTGCTTCCTGAAGTTGTCAGCTGCTATCTGTTGTCCCACTTTCCAGGGTTTTAGTCATGTGTGGTCAACCTACATTCCAAAGTATTAAATGAGGGCTGGGGAGATAGCTCAATGGCATAAGTGCCTGCCTGGCAAGCTCAAGGTCCTGAGTTCAAACCCCAGTACCAAAACAAAAGTATTAAATGGCAATGGGTCAGCCCAAACCCCAACGCTGGGAGCTGAGCCTGCGCACCCGCCGCGGGTAAGCCCGTGCGCCCCTCTGCCCCGCCTCTGCGTTCCCGCGACTAACTTCCTGTTCCAGCCCAGCCCAAACCCCACCGCTGGGAGCTGAGCCTGCGCACCCGCCGCGGGTAAGCCCCTGCGCCCCTCTGCCCCGCCTCTGCGTTCCCGCGACTAACTTCTTGTTCGAGCCCAGCCCAAACGCCACCGCTGGGAGCTGAGCCTGCGCACCCACGGCGGGTAAGCCCCTGCGCCCCTCTGCCCCGCCTCTGCGTTCCCGTGACTAACTTCCTGTTCCAGCCCAGCCCAAACCCCACCGCTGGCTGGGTAAGGATCCTTGGCCTGCCTTCCCTTTCCCCGCCCCGCCCCCCCCCCTTTTT
>PVJA010040878.1:0-10822 GCA_004027025.1 Myocastor coypus | reverse complement strand
TAGATTACATTATACTCTGGAACAATTCAAAGGTAAAGAATGAGATCATATGGCAAATTTCCTATTTCACATCACAATGAAAACTTAGAGCAAACTATGTTTGTAATAAAGTCTTGCTCTTATAAAGTTAGAATATTCCAGTTACACAACCTCTTAAAAACTGAGAATCTTCTCCAGCTGATACCAGAAAATGAACACAAAGGGGTGACACATTTGTACCATGAAAATGACTTAGCTATTATGCATTTCAAGAATGACGAGAAAGCCAGAAAGAATATTTTAAGAAACAGAAAATATTTCAGCTTACTGACAATGTAAAGTGGGCCTGATGCCTACAACTGCAAATAATTGAAATTTAACCATTAGTACAATAAAAATGGAAGTTGATTCCTCTCTCAGTGCTCCAGACCAAAACTTCTGCCAGTGGATACCTTGATTTCAATCTCATGAAACCCTCAGCAGAAAATCATTGGAGTCTTGTCAAGCCTCAAAATTATAATACTATGAGCTAATAAGTCTTTGTTGCTTTAAGTTACTATAGTTGCGGTAATTTGTTATGCATCATTAGAAAACTGATACAGTGTTTAAATTTGATACACTAATCCTCACTAATGTGTTACATGCTTAATATTTGGTCTCTTCAGGAACAGAAGGCCTAAATATACTTAAAGTTTTTGTGTTCCAAAGATATATTAATCAAAGTCAAATGTAAAATGATAAGAATGGCCTTGTGAATACATTAAAAGTAAAATTTGGAACAAAATATACTAAAGGAGACAAAGAGGCTCATTTTCTAATGAGATGAACTATAGTCAATACTGAAGGTTTGTCATTATGTTTATGCCTACAGGAGACCATTAAAGCATAGGTCCAGGTTTCCAAATTACAGTTTATTCTGGGTTAAACTTAAAACATCAACATCTACATAGCTGTGTCTACCACCTTTGGATAAGGTCAAACTTGCCTACATACAGGCAAACTAGAAGACACAACACATGATTAGAAAATACATCTGCACAGAAAATAAAAATGACTACATATAAATCTCTGGGGTTAACAGACATGTCACAGTCAAGTTACAGTACATTGGAAATCATTTGTGTAGCTCACATGAAACAGAAAATCCTAGCTAGAAAACTATGGAGCAATTCTTCTTACTCAAGGAATGCATAGTATCAAGTCCTATAGAGTTCACTGGCAGAAACTAAGGTAGGACCTTATAACTGAGATATACATTGGCTAACAATATACAAATCAGATAAAATGAAAGCAGAGTAAAACAACCATATAGAAAACAATTGGACTGAACCCAGATAAAGGTAGGTAGTGGCTGGCCAGATAACTCAGTGGATTAAAGTATCTGCTTATGCAGGCACAGTGACTGGAGTTGAACCCTAGCATGCTGTGACACCCCTGTTTCTTGGGCTTGCCAAGACCTTAACTGCAATTGGGCATAGTGGTGCATGACTGTAATCCCAGCGCTTGGGAGGCTGAAAACAGGAGAATCACTATGGGGGTGATCTGTGTAGTGAGATCCTCTAGAGCAGCAGTTCTCAAACTGCGGGTTGCGACTCCAGTGAGGTTAGAACAACCAAAACACAGGGGCCGCCTAAAGCCATTGGAAATCATAACTGTAGCAAAATTAGCTTTGAAGTAGCCTCCAAGATTATTTTTTGGCTTGGGGTCACTGCAACATGAGGAACTGTATTGCAGGGTCACAGCATTAGAAAGGTTAAGAACCACTGCTCTAGACCCTGTACTAAAAAATAGGAAAAGAAAAAAAGAGAAAGATAAGTAATTTGAGATAGTAAAAGTAATATTTTACCTCTTGTACCTGTGTACTTTTGTACAATCTATATCAAAACCCTACAAATTATTTGCACATTGTACTGTAGAAAACATAAAAGCATCCTCTTTACCTATGATATTTCATTGTTTCATAAATTGCCCTGAGGAAAGACAAGGGACATTTGAAGCCATTGTCTATCAATTATGCCAGAGATTTTGACATAATCAAATTCTTGACAAGTTATTTATCATATTCCTTTGAAATTTCTCAATAAAATGCATCTAATCTGAGCCTCACTTATCAGCATTTATTACTCTAGATAATTCGCTATTCTTAAACACATTTTTCAGCTCTTGTCATTTCACTTGTGCCTCTGTGCACATCCCTATCCATGGTTAGCGACATATTAAAAATTCTGCAAATTGTAAGCCAAATATCACCTTCAGTAGGAAATCTTCCCAAGTTCCTGACATAGAATCACACAGATGCTTGGAAAACTTGAAGATTGGGGTAATTTTCAAGGCTCACATAGGATTTCCAGGGAAATTTTATTAATCCTGCACCTGTTTATTATTTTTCTTTGGACATAATCTAGGGCCATCATAAACTAGCACTTGTTAATGGGCAACAGCCACAAATTTCTCCTTGTGGGGAGAACAGATTTTTATTGCTTTTAATAAGAAATAACAATGAGACCATTTTGATAAAGTGCATATTCTAGTTCACCTAGTAGTTACAGCACGTGGTGTAGATGTGATAATTTTTCTAATCATTGTTAGCACAAAAATTTCTTCACATTGAACTAAGAGAAAGCAGTTGCATATATAACCCAATGTTCCATATTCACAAGGGGTTACTGGAAAAACTGGCAGTGTTTGAAGCTGTTGATGTAAGCATTTTTACACCTCAGCATAATAGTATAGCTTTACATTTTATGTCTCACTGTTCAACTTTTCTGCTGGGAAGTTAAGAGCAAGTTAAAGCAACACCTGTATAAAAAATGGAACTTTTGTATCTCCCAAGGTTAATAATATGCCCAAAAGGGTTTAGTTTGAAACCATGTACAGTGCTTTGTACCATTGTCAGAATCAGCCATCTCGATGAGTCACAGGTATTGCTTGAATAGTTTGCTCTATGTGAAAGCTTGAGAGAAGGTTTTCTCTCTAGGTCACTCTCCTTAGATATACTATATACTTTCAATCTCTTTCTCTGTAGCCCCATAATCTCCTAGAACACAAAATTTGAGAAAGCCCTGGGTTATAGGATGCTGTAGCACAGTTTCTCTTATGTCCTGAGTCCTCACTGAACTTGAAGGGCTAGGTCAGAATATTGTCAATCCTTGTAGCCCTTCTTTTTCTCTAAATTTTGGTCTGTAAACTTGTTATTTTTAACCCTCCAGAAGAGAAGCTTAGGGATACTATCACTCTATAGGATAGGTACCTGAGCTTAACATCACTGTCTTTCTGAGTATCTTAGAGTTAAATTGAAATTGGTATTATTATCAATAATTAGTATTTTAATAAATCTCTATAGAATGTGAAAAATGGTTACACCGTTTTACACAGAAATTTTGTTTCTAAGCATAGACAAAATTGTAGCCTTTGTTAGTTTTCCTAGTCTCTTACTCTCATTTTATACCCTTTTTTGCTTTCCCATAAGCCAACCATTCAATTGACAGAGACTATAGCAGTAACTGAACTTACATTAGAAGCAGCACACATCTAAAAGATCAGAATTCAGGCATTCCAAGTATAGATTTAGTGTTACACATTGCTACCCTAAGTGTGATAAACATTGTGGAGGTTCTTAGGAACATTATTTAATTCATCCTGTGCATGGTTTTGCTCTTGTCAAGTTTCCTATGTTTTCTTTTAGCAGTCAATTCATTCTTTAAACTTTAAGACCTTGTTTTCAATTCAGCTGTGTTATGCCTCTCCATTTTTATTTCTTCTTTTGGGTATTTACTCTATCATATTTACATATGGAAGTATGGTTTATTTCACTTATGAATATACATTCATGATATATTCATTTATATATGAAGTCCTCTAGTGTCTCATTCTTTATATCTGAATAATATTCCATTGTATAAAAATGCCACATCTCTTTCAACCATTCTTCAGATGCTGGGCATTTTGGTTCTTTCCAAGATTTGGCTATTACAAATAGTGCTGCCGTAAACATAGGTGCACAAATATCACTAAAATATGATGTTTTCAGTTCCTCTAGGGAAATTCCCAGTAGGGGGAATAGCTGGATTGAATGGGATTTCAAGTTCTAGATTTTTAAGGAGTCTCCACACTGATTTCCATAATGGTTGCACCAGTCTGCATTCCCACCAGCAGTGAAAGCGGGTTCCTTTTTGACCACAGCTTCTCCAACATTTGTTGTTGGTTGATTTCTTCATGATATCTATTCTTTCTTGGGTAAGATATGGTGTGTAAGTATTGCTTTAGTTTGCATTTCATGACTGGCTAATGATGTGGAGCATTTCTTCATCTATTTAAAGACTTGTTGAATTACTTTCTCTGAGAAGTGTGTGTTCATCTCAGATGCCCATTTCTGGATTGAGTCTTTGAATTTTGGTACCCTAATAGTTTTTTGTCCTTTATAAATTCTAGATAGAAGACCTTTGTGAGATTACTTATTAGTTAAAATCTTTTTGAAATTTATGGGTTGGGTTTTACTCTGTTGGTAATTTCTTTTGAGATGTAAAAACTTCTAAGCTGGAGGAGGTCCCAGTTATTGATTCTTTCAAGTGTTAAACATGCATTTGGATTTTTGTCCATGATCTCTTTACCTAACCCGATGTCTTCAAGATTTTCTCGCACATTTTCTGCCAGGAGATTTAATGTTTCTCTTTTAAAATTTCGATCTTCAATTCACTTTGACTTTATATTAGTGTATGGTGATAAACCTGAGTCCAGTTTTAGTTTCTGGCATGGAGAGAGGCAGTTTTTCCAGGACCATTTGTTAAAGAGGCTATCTGCTGTCCCATAAATATGTTTAGCCCTTTTGTTGAAGATAAGTTGGCTGATGTGTTTGTATGTTCTTCTGCATCTTCTAATCTATTCCATTTATCATCAGGTCCATTATTTTTCCAATATCATGCCGATTTTCTCACTGTAACATTGTAGTATAACTTAAGGTCAGGCATTATAATGCCTCCTGCCTTGTCTTTGTTGCTGACAATTGTCTTTGCAATTCTAGGCCATTTATGGTTCCAAATAAAGTTTAGGAAAGACTTCTCTTAGTACATAAGTTAAGTTGATGGTATTTTGATAAAAATTGTATTAAATTTGAATAACAATTTAGGGTGTATGGCCATCTTTAAATGTGGAGAGCCGTGTACTGCCGTACCCTAAAGATGGCTCCAGCTTCGGCCTTCCACCCCCGAGGGGTGAGTGCTCTCCGCCCGTTGTTTATTACCATGTATGGTCAAGGCTGAAACCCTTCCACCCCCGTGGGGTGAGTGCTCTCCACCCGTTGTTTATTACCATATATGGTCAAGGCTGAAACCCTTGGCTTGCTTCCACGTATGTGGACCTACCGTTGAGTGCCACGTGGCTAACTGGGATTGGATGCTCGGGAGTATTTAGTTAGAAGCCCGCGGGTGCTCGAGAGAGGGGAGAAGTAAGAGAGAGGGGAGAAGTAAGAGAGAAAGGGAGAGAAGGAAGAAAGACCGCTGGTGCTCGGGGGAGAAGTAAGAAAGACAACCGCGATTGTACAAGGGTCCTGAATAAACCGCTGAAGGAAGAGCCGTTTGTTGCGTCCTCCTTGCTGGCGAGGCGGCGCGCGACATTTAAAATGGTGTTTCTTCCTACCAGGAGCAGGCAATATTTTTCCATTTTCTGAAATCCTCGAGGGCCTCTTTTTGCAGAGTGGTATAATTTTCATTGAAAAGGTCTTTACTTCTTTTGTTAGGTTAATTGCTAAGTGTTTCATTTTCTTTGGTGGTAGCATAAGCTGTATTGTTTCTCTAATTTATATCTTAGTGTCTTTCTTATCAGTATGGAAGAATGCTATTGGCTTTTGTGTGTTGACTTTGTACCCTGCTATGCTACTGAACTTGTATATGAATTCTAGTACCTTCTGCTTGGAGTTTTTTGGATCTTTGAAGAAGATTATCATGTCATCTGAAAATAATGAAAATTTAACTCTTCCTTTCCTAATCTTATTTCTTTTATTTCTCTCTGTTGTCTAATGGCTGAAGTTAGTGATACCAAACTATACTGAATAGGATTTGTGATGGAAGACATGATTGTCTTGTACCAGATCTGAGAGTCAAAGACTTCAGCTTTTCTCCATTTAGACTTATGTTAGCTGTTGTACTGTCATAGATGGCTTTTATCAGATGGAGGCATAGGCCTTCTATTTCAATTTTCTGTATGACTATGAACAATAATGAGTGTTGCGATTCATCAAAAGCATTTTCTGTATCAGTTGAGATGATCATGTGGTTTTTCACTTTGGCTCTATTGACACTGTGTATTACATTTACAGATTTGTATTTACTGATCCATTCTTTTTTTTTTTTTTTTTTTGTCTTTTTGAGACAGGGTCTCATTATGCAGTTGAGGCTGGCCTTGAGCTCACTTTTGCAGCCCAGGCTGGTCTCGAACTCGCACCGATCCTCCTGGCTCAGCCTCCCGAGTGCTGGGATTACAGGCGTGCGCCACCACGCCCGGCTACTGATCCATTCTTGCATCTGTGAGATGCATCCTCCCTGGACATGGTGCATAATCTTATTAAGATTTGCTGTATTCCACTGGCAAGAATTTTTCTGATGATTTTTGCATCTAGGTTCACGAGAGAAATTGGGCTGTAGTACTCCTTTTCAGTTGCATGTCTGTCTAGTTTTGGTATTAGTGTAATACTTGCCTCTAGAATTGATTTAGGGAAGTTTGCTTCCTTTTCCATTTCACTGAAGAGTGTGAGGAGTATCAGGGTTATGTATTTTGTAAATTTTTTATAGAATTCAGTAGTGAATCTGTTAGGTCCTGAACTTTTATTTGTCCGTAAACTTTTTATTACATTTTGCATTTTATTGACTGTTATTCGGTTATTTATTTATTTATTATTATTATTATTTTTTTTTGTCTTTTTGAGACAGGGTCTCGCTATGCAGTTGAGGCTGGTCCTGAGCTCACTTTTGTAGCCCAGGCTGGTCTCGAACTCGCACCAATCCTCCTGCCTCAGCCTCCCGAGTACTGGGATTACAGGCGTGTGCCACCACGCCCGGCTCTTATTTGGTTATTTAGAATCTTATATATTCTTGATTCAGTTTTGGTCACTTGTACCTTTCTAGAAATCTACCAATTTCATCTGTGTCTTCAGTTCCTTGAGAGTAAATACTCTCAAAGTACCTATTAATGATCCTCTGAATCTCTGCTCAGTGTATACTACTTTCACCTTTTCATTATTTCTTGATTAATGTTGAGTCCTTTCTCTTTTTGATGAGATTAGATAGGCAGTTATCAATTTTATTTAATCTTTCAAATAATCAACTTGTTTATTAATTCTTTATATTGTTTTCTTAGTCTCCATTTAATCAATTCCAGCACTAATCCTTCTAAATTCTTCCTATCTTTAGGTTTTTAGTTTCATTTGCTGTTCATTTGCTAGTAGGATTAGATGCTTCATGAGAGTACTTATTTTCTGTTTTCTTAATGTGGGAGTTCAGAGCTATAAATTTCCCTCCAAAAACTACTTTCATTGCATCCCATCAATTCCAGTAGTTAGTGTTTGAATTTTCTTTAAATTGTAGATGTTGTTTAATTTCATCTGTAACCCATAGTTTGCTGAGAAGGGTGTAGTGTAATTGCCATGTATATCTATGGTTTCTTTTGTCATTTGTTTCCAGTTTCATTGCACTATGGTCAGATAATATGCATGGAATAATTTCTGTTTTCTTGCATATACTTAAGCATTAGCATGACTTATGCACTAGTATGCGGTCAACTGTGGAAAATGTACCGTGTGCAGCTGAAACAAAATGTGTATTAAAAAATTGTTGGGTGGAACACTGTGTATGTCCACCATGTCCCTTTGTTACAAGATCTAGTTTAGTTTTGCTACTTCTTTGCTAATTTTTTGTCTGCTTGAGCTATCTTTTTGGGATAAAGGATTATTAAGATATTCTATTAAGATTGTGGTATTGGATATCAGCTTTTCCTGTCCATTAAGATTTGTCTAATATACCTTGGTGCTCCCAAGTTTGGTGCAAACCTATTTATGGTTATTGCCTTTTCATCTTGAATTTTTCCCTAACCAGTATGTAGCGGCCTTCTTTATTTTCTTTCATCAATCTTGCTGTGACATTGAGACTCTCTGCAAACAGGATTGTTACCTCTGCTTTGTGCGTGTGTCTGTAGTGCTGGGGCATGTAGTACTGTTTTCCATCCTTTGACTTTTAGCCTATGAGTTTCTTTATGAGTTAAGTATGTTTCTTGTATGTAGCAGTTTATTGGATTTTGCTTCCTTATCCTCTTTGCCAGTACATTTCTTTTAGTTGGACAGTTGATTCCATTTATCTTGATGGTTATAATTGAAATGTATTGACTTATTATTGACATGTCTTTTACTTACTACTGTTTACCCACTTTTCTCCTGTGTTTAATTGCTTGCTGTATTTTAGGGGTTCTTTCTGTGCTCATTTGTGGAGTTCAAGTCATTTTGGTCCCTCTCTATAATATTCTTCAGTAGGCTGTGTAGGGATGGCTTTGACATCATGAAATTCTTTAGTTGTTCCTTGTTGTGGAAGTATTTCACTTCTCCCTCATACTCAAAAGAGAGTTTTGCAGGGTACAGTAGTGTGAGGTGGAATTCGTTTTCATGGAGGACTTGAAGCACTCTGCTCCATGTTCTTCTTGGCTGCATGGTTTGTGAAGACCAATCTGCCAGTATTCTGGTGGGATTTCCTTTAAATGTAATCTGGGGGCCCAGCGGGATGGCTCAGTGGTCTAAAGCCCCTGCTTGGGAAAGCTTGGGGAGGACTCAGGGACCACGGTTCGATCCCGCGCACCACATGCTGCGCCAGCCCTGCCCTTGGGGCAGGTTAGCCGGCCATAAAAATGATTGAATAAACAAACAAAGGTTGTGAAACAAGAAAATAAATAAATAAAAAAAATTTAAAAAAATGTGATCTGTTTCTTTTCTCTAGTGGCTTTCAGTATATTATTCTGCTTGATTTCTGAGATCTTGACTACTACATATCTGGGTGTATTTTTAGTCGGATTGATGTTATTTGGAGTTCTGTATGCTTCATTTAATTGAATGTCAAATTGTTTTCTCATATTTGGGGTGTTTTCTGCTATTACTTCTGCCCATACTATTTTTATATCCTTTGTATTGAATCCTTCTTTCTTGTTGATTTCTATTAAGCTCACATTGCACTTTGTTGCATCTTCTTGTAGATGGTGAATTGTATTTTTCTGCATCCTAGGTGGTTTTAAGAGATTCATTCTTACCTTCTCACTAGCTGTGATGGTGTCTTCAAGATCTGAAACTCTATGTTCACTTTCATTCAGTGTGACTGAGATTTTATTTTCTTACATATCTCTTTGAAATTGTTTCATGCAATCTATTTCTTTCCTATATTACTCATGCAGGAAATCCATCATTTTTGTACTCTCTAATTTTTTACCTGTGTATTATTTAGTAGCATTTATGTCTTTTTTTCTACTTCAAAGATTGTTTCTGCTCTGATCTCTTCTCAACCTTTGTTCAGTTGTTCCACAACTTTAGATGCTATTAATTTACAGATCTTTTTTTTTTTTTTTTTACTTCAGATGATTTTGTGGTCTGATTTCCTCTATATTTTTCTGCAGTTGTTTTTCCACATCAGATTCTATTATTTCATGCACTTCTTTTTTACTTCAAATGTTCTTTTGGAACTGAGTTCTTTTATACATTTCTGCACTTGTCTGTCTACCTCCGATACTACCAATTCAGATTCTGGCTGCAGGATTCCAACTTTCTTCCATGGTAGTGTCTATTGCATTTGTTCTGGGCAGCCTCTGGGCTAGAGATTACATCCTTGATCCTTCTCTTTCTCATGTTGTATAGCAGTAACCTCTGCATTTTGGGGGAAGTTATGTCTTTAGAGTCTATCAAATTTCGAGTCCATATTCACTGATCTTGATACCTTCCCAAGGTGCCTGGCTGTGTCTGGCTGCTGTGCTCTGGTTCTTCCTGCTGTATCTTTTGGAAGAGACCCCTCTGCTCTCCTCTGCCAAGATGCTCAGCTCCTAGATTAGCTGGTGGGATCTGACCCCCAGCATTTCTGTAGGAAATTTTTCTTCAGATTTCCATAGCAGGTACTGGAGCTTGGTTCTGTTCAAGGAAGAATCTCTGTTGGTATGAGGGTGTAGTACTAGTGTTCTTGCTTATGCTCCCACCATTCACAGGCTGTGGTTTGGAGGGGAGTTCCAGTGGTGATTCGAGGGCACATACAGGCCAAGAGGTCCTACCTGATTTCCAGCCTCATTGGTTAAAGCATTAGGCGGAGTTCTAGTGCTCATCAGGGTGGTGGGGAGGGCACACACATGGAGCAGTACTACGTGGGTGCAGGCCTTGTTGTTCTGTGTGGGTGGGCAGGGGCTGAATTCTGGTGGCTGGTGTGGCAGGGGCACATGCAGTCACAGTTGGAGAAGTCCTTTATGGGTGCTGACCCAGTTGATCAGCATATGTGGGTGGGGGCAAAGTTCCGGGGGCAGGTGGGGGAACGGCACATGCAGGTGGAGAGCAAGAAGTTTTTTTTTATGTTTTATTTTATTTATTTATTTGTGGGACCAGGGTTTGAACTCATGATCTGCTAGTTGCCAGGCAGGTACTTGTGCCACAGAGCTATCTCCCTGGCCACCTGAACACTGTTATATTAACAATGTGAATTTGACTTTACTTTGGGCTCACTTCTCAAATATGATCTTATACATACCAGATACTAGTTTCTCCTCTTGTAAGTATTTAGCTTGCTCTTTAAGCCAATTTCTTTCTTTTTTGTTTTTTCTTTATAACAGGAATCAAACTCAT
>PVJA010040877.1:0-18274 GCA_004027025.1 Myocastor coypus | reverse complement strand
GCTGGTCTCAAACTCGCACCGATCCTCCTGCCTCAGCCTCCCGAGTGCTGGGATTACAGGCGTGTGCCACCACGCCCGGGAATACCATAATCTTGACAGGCTACAATTTTGTATTTCCATGAATTTCCAAATATCTATGTCAAAATTGTGTAACTGCTTATATCACATTGTATGGAAAGTTATTAGAATATCAATGATGGTCAGAAAATATCATTTCCAAGCTAAGTCAAAGATATTTGATACTCAGAAAGCTAGTGATGATAAGCTCAAGTACCTATGTTAAAGAGTAATAGTATCACAAAGCTTTTCTGCTGGAGGGTTAAGAATGTAAGTTAACAGACCAAAAATTGGAGAAAAAGAAGGGCTATAAGGATAGCCAACATTTTGGCCCTAGCCCTTCAAGGTCAATAAAATCTTTGCATTTTTAGAATAAACTCCTTAGATTTTTTTTTATTTTAAAGAGATAAAACAAATGATAACAATGACATAAAATTTCAGAGCAAGATACTAGGAGGATAACAATGGTTAATATATTGCTTACTGTGTTCAAAGTAACAATACTTATAAGATCTATCTATCTATCTATCTTAACCAAGTATCAAACTCACAACCTTGTACTTTCCAGGCAGCCTCTGTACTGCCCAGCTACATCCCTCTTCCAGTCCTTAAAGAACTGTCTTTGTATAAGGAAAACCACTGTCATCAGCTGAGCCAACATTCCAAATATCTTTAAACTGTTATGTTTGAGCTGGTGAGTGTAAAGTCCGACCTGAAGGATCTAGTCTCTCCTGTCTGTTTGAAGCACTGTGGGTTTTCTGGAGCTAACTGACTCCCAGTTGTTCTCAGCTTCTAGAGTGCATTAGTTCCTGTACTGTCTGAAATAGACAATATGGAAAACAGTCCATGGGAAAGCTCCCCTTCATACCAGAATAGTGACTGCGTAAACCAACTCTTTTCCTTTGCAGGATGAAGTTGGGTGTTTGGTGTGTTCTCTGGTTCTTTGTGAACTGAGGTGGGCAGAGATATAGTGAGTCAGTGTGTGATATTTTGAAATTGGCAGCTGTTTTCATCAGCCCCCAGCATGGTACCATTTTGTTCTGCATTCTTAGAAAGAGGTGAAAATGAAACCAGTTACAATGCAACCTCCCCAAAGTCCAAATGTTGAATGTAGTCCTTAGTCTCCTCTTTCCTTGTCCACGGAGCAACTGTAGCTGGGAGTGTCTCCCAGTTGTTCCTTGGTGAGTCAGGTAGAGGGACTATGGAAAATGGGTGCCCTGGGTTTTTCTGTTGGTCATGAAGTTGGCTTCATGCTCACCTCAGGTTCCCCAGTCTCTCCTTTCTAGACTCCTCTCAAATTGCTCAACTAGTGATTTATGAGTATTCATTTTTTTTCTAGTCTAGCTAAAAAATATTTTAAGATTTTAAATGTTTGACGACATGATAGATGAGGGTGGTACTTCAGTACAGTTTGCTTTTGTATTTTTTATTAGATGATGAAAACTAAATATCTTTTCACAATGTAATGATTTTTGAAAGGTTTCCCATGATGTCATATTAAGAGAGAATGAAAGTCTAGTTGCGCAATGTCACTTAATTCTAGTGAATTCTGTGCTTGGGTACTCCCCTGGCTAAACAGATTTCCTTTGAAGTTTGAGTGGTAAGAGGACAAATGCAGACATGAGAAGATAACACATTTATTGTGAACCAACCAAAGGCCAAAGAATTTTTCAATGGTTGTGAATATAAAATAGAACAAGGCATAATTTTTAAATCAAGGGACTGACAAACTACTGAAAAATAAAGATAACTGATTATAATACTGTGTGACAGCTAAGTTGTGTGAGACCTAGGTGCCATGCAAAAACAGAAGAGAAGCCTATGACGTGAAACTAGAGGTTTGTGGGGACAAGAAGGTGGAGCTTTAAGCAGCTAAGAAAGAAGCTCTCTGAGAGTCACATCTGACTCTGGAAAACAGAGAAGTGGGAAAGACAAGAAGGAAGGAAGTAGATTGGCTGCATCCAGGAAGGATCTGAGACTCAGACTGAAGCCCACAGAGACAGAGAATAGAGAACAACTTTAACAAAGAAGTAGGTGGCTGATGGTGCCTTCTCTCTGAGCCGGGGTGCAGAGAGCGAGAGGATCAAACTTGGAGACCCACAGTGCACACTGGTGAGCTCAGCGGCCTCCACAGAGAGGCACAGCTGTGGAAGCGAGCAGTGGATGGGAAGGAGCACAGTAGCCCATAGTGAGTGTGAGGGCTCCATTGTCCTGCACAAGGCAGGGCTTGGCCAGAAATCATTTTGGAGAGGGGCTGTTCAACACAGCACTCAGAGCTGCTGTTCGCTCCATCTAGCAGTGCCCAGTTGGGCTCAAACCCATGGACAGCACGGGCAGGACTGCTGAGATTATTCACTACTCTGACAAAAGCTACTGTGGGCTTGCTGGGATAGAGCCACAGGGAACAACATTCTGTCTCCACATGTTGTCTGCCAGGGAGAGCACAGACAAACCAAGAAGTGGTCTTTTTTCATTTTTTTCCCTCTCTTTCTAGTATTTGCGTTTTTGTTGTTATGGGTTTTTGTTTAATGGTTTTGTCTTTTTCTACTTCACTGTTTGATCTTGTAATATGATCTTGGTGGTTCTGTTCTGTTCTGTTCTCCTTTTTAGCTCTTCCCCCTGTCTTTCCTTCTTGACTTTCAGAGTCTTCTACATAGATGATCATACCTCCTGCGAATAATGATAATTTGACTTCCTTCCTGTACATATCTGTTTCAGTTACTCTTCTCTCATTGCTAGGGCAGATGCTCAACACTCAAAATGAAGAAAGGAAAGATTGATTTTGCTCACAGTTGCTGGAGGTTTCAGTCCATACTGGGCTGGCTCCAAGGCAGAGCGGCACAGGACAGATTGCAACCTTGCATGGTGGTAGCCAACAGCAAGGGAGGAAGTCTGTGTCTCTGTCTTATGCTACATTCAGACTATCCACCCTGGGCTGGGGGAAGTACTGACACCCATACTCCCAGCAGTACTAAGAGCCATAATCCCACTGGATCATGAGTTAATCTGAAATTCTAGAAATCTCTAGAAAGCATGAGGCTTTAGGGGGACAACTAGACACAAACCATAACAGCTAGGATCTTTTAAAAAAATTATTTATTTATTTGGTACAGGGTCTCACTATTATTTATTTATTTGGTACAGGGTCTCACTATGCAGCTCAGACTCCTAGTGATCCTCCTGTCTCAGCCTCCCCAGGACTAGGATTACTGGTGTGTACTCACCACACCCAGAAACCCAGTTTTGGTGGCCAGCTTGGCTTGGGGCTAGCATGGCATGTGGTACAGGGGATCAAATCTGGGTCTTTGCATATGCCAGGCAGGCACTTAGACTGCTGAACTATCTCCCTGGCCCCAAAGTGGTAGAATCTTGCAACACTCAAATCCCCCAAACCAGCTACTCATGAAAGACAATTGAGAGTAGTCATATTCTAAGGATTCTAAATGCTAGCAATAAAGCATCCAACACAGGCAATTTACAAATGTCATTGTAAGAATTAAACTGAAACAAAAAAAGAGAAAGAAAAGATATTTAAACAAGATGTAACACTAGACATCCAGATCACCAAATGCTAACCCAGGGCTCAGTAAGGTGGAATATTCTCAAAGCTATCCACCTAGCCTCTTTGAAGTGGTGGAAAACAAGGGAATTAAATGAAGCTATAGAAAAAAAGTACAAAAAAAAAAGAATTTTTTAGATAATTGCAGAGGCAGTGTCCACAATGATAACCGTGCTTAGTGACTCAAAGAAGATAGAGGCAAAAAAAAAAAATAGTGAAGTTTAAGAAAATTATGGATGTCATGAATGCTCAGTGTAGGAAAGAAAAGCAGGATGAGGCAGATATGCAGGAGAATAAAATTCCCTCTGCAGTCTTCACATTAGATTAAGCTGATGAGAAGACAGGCTCTCAGATGTAGAAGACAAACTTCTGGTTAGTGATCATGAAAAGGAAGATTTCCTAAAAACAGTAAAGGACAACAAGAAGTCAATGTAGGAGCTGCTCCGTGATGCAAAGAAAAACTTAAGCTTGAGTGGAGTCAGTGAAAAAAGTAGGAGCAAGAATCTATCTATCTATCTATCTATCTATCTATCTATCTATCTATCTATCTATCTATATCTGTCTGTCTGTCTGTCGGTGTCTATCTGTCTATCTCTATCAAAGATGTCATTGCAGAAAACCTCACCAGTAGAGAAAAGGAATTTGACCTATAATTAAATGAGGCAGACTGAGCTCTAATTAGATGAAATGAAAAAAGAAAGAAAGAAAGAAAGAAACGTTCAGCCAGATATATCATAGTCAAGATTCCAGAAATTCAACATGGAAAATAATGTTAACAGCTGTTAGAGAAAAGAAATGAAAGATGTTCCCATAAAGAGTGCGTCAGAATTGCAGCTCACTTCTCAGCCCAGATGCTCAAGTTAAGGAGAGCTTGGAGTGAAGTATTCTAAGCTCTAAATGAAAACCAGCTTCAACTCAGACTGATGTACCCCACAAAACTACCTTTCATAATGAATGGAGACCTAAGATAATTCCATCACAAAAAACATCTGAGAAAATGTGACCACTAAACCAGTGCTCCAAAGTATTTTTGTGGACATTCAAGAAAGAGATAACAAGGACTACAACCGCATGGACTTCACCAGAAGGAATCCAACAGGTAAGGCAAACAAATAAATAGAGCAAAAGAGAGAGGGAGAGGGAGAAGGAGAGGGAGAGGGAGAGGGAGAGGGAGAGGGAGAGAGAGAGAGTGAGAGTGAGAGAGGGAGAGGGAGGGAAGGAGAGACAGAGAGAGAGGGGAGAGGTGGGAGGGAGAGAGAGAGAGAGAGAGAGAGAGAGAGAGAGAGAGAGAGAGAGAGAGAGAGAGACAGAGAGAGGCCAACAACAGAAAAGTATTCTGAGAAGGACAAGTCAATTGATATCATTTACAACCATCTCTGTTAATGGCCTCAATTCACCAATCAAAAGAAGAGACTGGCAAAATGGATCAAGAAGCAACATCCAAAATATACTGCATAGCGTCAGCCAAATAGCTCAGTGGATTAAAGCTCCTGCAAGCAGGCACAGGGGCTGGGGATTCAATCCCCAGGGCCTGACATCCAGGTCCAGTCCCAAAGCACATTGAGAAGGGAATTGAGACTGGGTGTGGTGACACATGTCTGTAATCCCAGCTCTGGGGAGGCTATAATCAGACAGATCACTAGAGTCCACTCTAGTATCAAGACCCTGAACACCCTGTAAAACCTTCCCTAAAATACAAAAAGAAAAAAAAAATGCTGCATAGAGAAAACCACATTTAATCAAAACAGAAATTCATAGGGGCTGGGGACATAGCTCAGTGGTTTAAGTGCCTTCCAGGCAAGTTCATGGACCCGGGTTCAATTCCGGGTACCATAAGCTGTGCCAGCCCCAGGAGCTAAACTGGCCGCCACTGCATGTGGTGGTGCATGCTTGTAAGCCCAGCACTGGGGAGGCTGAGACAGGAGGATCATTACAAGTCCAAGCTTGTAGTAAGACCCTCTACCAAATAACTAAGTTTAAAAAAAAATTCATAGCCTAAAAGTCAAAAAGAAACCAATACTCATGGTAACTGGAACCCAGAAAAAAACAGCAGCAGCTATTCTCTTCGCAGACAAAGTGAATTTCAAGCTAAGACTAAGAGAGAATCCAAGAGATAACACTCATAAATATATAAATGACAAATATCAGTGTACCTAACTATGTGAAACAAATATTAATAGGTATGAAGAATTAAATGAGCACTAATACAATTGCACTGGAGGATCTCAATACCCCAGTGTCACAAGAAGACAGAGCCTCTGTGCAAAATGGTCAACTATGAAATAATAGAACTGAATCAGACTTTGAACAAGTGGATTTAGTAGATGTTTACAGTGTTCTGCGTCACAATATCAGAATACATATTACCCTCAGTTGCACACAGGACTTTCTCCAAAATAGATCACATACTAGCCCACAGAACATTCTTAAATAAATGCAAAGAAGTCAAAATTATCCCATGCAGATTATCTGACTGTAGTGCAATGAAACTGAAACTCAATGGCAAAAGAAACCACAAACACTTCATAAGCACAAGGAAATTAAACAGGACCCTCCTGAACAACTAAGGACTCATGGATGAAATTAAAGAAGATATTAGAAAATTTCTACAATTAAATGAAGACCTTACAAGACACCATAACTTATGGGACACAATAAAAGCAGTCCTAATGTGAAAATTTACAGCAGTGAATACTCATATCAGAAAAATACAACAAGCACAAATAAGCAATTTAATACTTCAAAATTATGTAAAAGGAAGGGCAGGCTAAGCTTAAAGCTAATATGAGGAAGGAAATTATAAAGATTGGAGGAAAAATTAATGCATTGCAGACTAAAAAAATTACAAAGAATCAAGTGAAACCACCAACAGAGTGAAGAGACACTCTGCCGGATGGGAAAAAATGTTTGCCTAAACCTCAAATAAACAAGCAATAGACCTCTCAAATTTAACGCCAATCCAAAAATGGGCATTGGCAATGAATACACACTTCCCAGATGAAGAAATGCAAATAATAAATAAATATATGAAAAAGTTCAATATCGCTAGTCATTCAAGAGATGCAAATTAAAATAACACTGAGATTGCTTCTCACCGCAGAACGAATGGCTAAAAATTCAGAAATCAGCCAACAATAAGTGCTGCAGGGGCCGCGGAGGAAAAGGAGTGCTGTCCCACTGCTGGTGGGGTGTGGACTGGTGCGAGTCTCCACACTGTCGAAATCAGTTTGGAAACTGCTCATCTCTAGGATTGGAGGTCTCATTTGGTCCAGCTACATCCTTTGTGGCTATCTTCCCAGAAGAATTAAAAACATTGTATTACAGTGATAAATGGGCACCCAAGTTTACAGCAGCACAATTTGTAATAGTTAAATCTTGGAAGCAAGGGCTGGCGAGATACCTCCGTGGACTAAGCACTTGCTTAGGCGAGTGTAGGGAGTGGTGTTGGATCTCCTGGTATCACATGCCTCAAATATATATATTTATGATAGTTATAATTGTTATAATATCAATTTCTGTTCATAAAAAGTAAAGATTTTTACTAATAATTTTTGGAGTATTAAATGCTGATATCTTGTATTCTCAATAACTGATTTAAAGATAACAATATGCAATGTGTTAAACTTTGTTAAACTTCTATCATCCTGTTTTGAAACTTTGTTTTTTCTTTAATATGAAATTACTAAAAATACCCTGAAGGGTTGGAGGAGATTATGAAAAAGTGATCTATGAGCTACTAAATGATTATACAAGGAATGGAGATACTCATTTCAGAAGTTAACTGAATAAATTACCCATGCTTCTGCAAGTCAAATTCCTCCAGAGGGAAATTTGGGCTTTAGGTGTTCTCGGCCCCGCTTACCAGCCAGCTGCTGGTCACTTGGCAGTGGTTGGCAACCATTTTGGGCAGATGTTGCTTCCCACTTAGTTTAGCCTGGTTTTACTGCTCCTCTGATTCATGCACTGTGTAGGATAATGTTCAGCTTTGCCTTGGTTTCCAGCATTCCCAGTCACTGTAATGATCCCAACTTCAGGTCTTCTGCTATGCATGCCAAACACTGAATCCTCTTAAAACAAGTGTGACACAGAGTGAAAGACTGTGAGAAGACTTCATTGTGACATTCTCTAGTCATATTTGTGGGAGTTTATGTGGTGTGATGGATGTGGAAAAACTGCTTGATTCCGTACCTCCCCTCCTCCTTCTCAATGTCAGGCTTGCAACCCAGGGTCTTCAACATTTCAGTGTGACTCTTGGTTATCTGAAGTATGGAGATCAGTCAGACTTAAACTTTCCTTGTGTTGAATGGCCTGGAGGTAGCAATACTTATATAATACCACTCTTTGTAGTGAAGAACATTAATGGATGATATGGAGGGTCGTATATGAATAAAATAAAAAGTTTTGGCTTTAAAAGTATTATCAACTTATAAGTAATGTCAACATGATTTATTATTTTAATAAAAATGACATAGCCCTCTATAGTGTTTTAAAAGCACATTAGACATTTCCTCTTAACTATAACATATTACGTCGACTTATTACAGATTTTCTTTAAAGAATTTCTCCTTTTTACTCAACATAGCGATGACTTGCCCTTTCCCAGATAATGGCCTGAAATTTTAAGCCATTTGCACATTTTCCCAGTACTAGATGATGGATTCATATTAAGAGGCAATCTTCACTGCATTAAGGCCATTTTAACCAGGGCTGTGTAATCAGTGTGTTGCATTGGTAGAAGCACAGAGCTAAGGGTCAAAGAGGGTCTTACAAAAATATTACAGATGCAAAGTTGAGCAAAGTGAATCATCTTGTTGGTATCAAGCTCTACATCTCAAACTAGTAGATTAGTTAGGACTAATGCTAGTTCTTTCCAGTTTCAACAGCCCATTTTCCCACCTCAAGTTAATGCATCATCACTTTGGAAAAACCTATTAAAGGTTCTTTTTTTTTTGGTATATTATGGAAGGGTCTACAGGGTGTTCAGGGTTTCATTACTAGATTGGACTTGTAGTGATCCATATGTTTACAGCCTCCTCCCAAGAGCTGGGATTACAGGTGCTGCGTGCAACTCAGTCTCAGTTGTTGTTTAGCATGCCCTGAGGGGGCTGGGCCGGCATGGCAGGCTGAGGTATTGAATCCTGGGCCCCTGCACCTGCTTGCAGGTGCTTTAATCTGCTGAGCTATTTGGCCAGCCCCCTGAAGATTTGATTTACTTACAATCAGAAAATTTTCTAGGATGTATTTTTATTAATGTCAGTATTATTATTCATATTTTAATATGCCATAAATCAAAGCATGCCCTGAAACACAACTTCTATTAATTCAGTCATTTGAAAATATTTTAGAGATCCCTTCTCACATTTAAAATATTGATCTGTGGGAAGCACAAACACACACAAATAATTCTCATGAAGAATGGCCACTCTTGCTGGACCTGCAGTAATTGAGACTGGGTGTAGTGGCTTGAGCCTGTAACCCCAGAACTTGGGAGGCTAAACACAGAAGGACCACCATTAGTTGGATCTGTATAGTGAGATCCTGTAGACCCTGTACTAAATACATTAAAAAGAAAAAAAGAATGGCCTCCCCATATATATAAATAATATATTATCTCAACAGTGTGAGAAACTCAACAAGTAAATATGATCTGAATTATACAATAGATATTGTGAACTAGAGCAAAATTTTTCAAAAGACAAGATAATGTGGGCAAAAAGAAGCAAAAGAGAAAAAATATGTATACATAACATAGCTAAGATAATTATACAGCTTCTCTTAGTTCCTTCAAAAGAATGTTTTATGCTAATAGTGTATAGAGAAGATATCATGCCTATATCTTGTTCTCTGATTAACTACTAGGAAGACAAAAATGCACAGTATATCAACTAATTATAATTGCTCTACTATCCTGTTTTGAAACTTGGTTTCATATCATTTTGCTCCTTAAAATTAAATACATAAATAAATTTGGAAACATGATCAAATATTAAAGAAGAATGGCTTCTTATGTAGTTGCAAAGATACATACACAAATATCCACACTATAGCAAGTGTTAGGCAAAATATGACATACAGATAGAGAACAATTGGAATTGAGATGTATTATGCTATAATTGTCCTATTAATATACCAAAATAATTCTATTTCATGTCCTAAACAATTAGATAATCTTTTTATTATTGTTTTTAATATATGTGTCTATGAATCTCCTGGTATAATAGTAACAGATCTATGGGAAGACATAGACATTTTTATAGACATTTTATAAAAATGAGACAAATATGATGATGGAAATAATCTTTTATCTTATGATTTAGAATAATGGCAGCTAATATTATGCTGAATTCCACCTAGTTTATTTTCATTTTCGCATTTAATATTCTTGTGAGTGACATTTTTTACTGAATATATCATGACAGTTTCCAAGGTCACTAAGTAACATGATTTTTAATGGCTGAATGCTTTCCATTTTGCATGCATGTAATGTACTTTGGCATAAGCACTTTCCCTCATTTTTGTCATCCATGCTGATTCACTCATTTATAAAATATTTTCTAAGTATCTACCCCATACCATTAACCTTTATATACAAGACATGTGACTGCAAGAAATGATCAAATCAGTTGATCTCTCCTAAGAGAAACTTATGAAGGCTTTGCAAGCTTCACAATTAATCATTAGACTCTCTACAGAGAGGTTCAGCTTAGTTCCATGATAGTAGTCATTGTGCCTGCCCCTCACAAATCTTTACTGACACACAGTAACTCTTATTTAACTCTGTTCAGGAATGGTTAGAAAGGAGGATGGAAGCACACACCAGGGCATGCATTCCATAGGAGACCAAGATGCACTAAGGCCTACTCAGGAGGATGACCTTAATTCTCTTGCTGGGAAGATCGACTAAGAAATTATAAAAGGATGAAGACATCAGTAATTGAGAACTGAAGCTGATTTCTTATGTGTGAAAGCTACTTGTTTGATCATTTATGGGAATGATGATCAAGAAACTGGAAACAGAAATTTTGGAGGCAGAGAAGAAGAGTGTTTGAGGAGTAGAGATAAGAGACGCTCAGACACATGAAAAGCTTGTTTTGTGTTCATGTTAAAGTCTAACACATGTTGGCAGTCAGTAACTCTGTTTTTATGGGCTTCTATGTTTCCCTGAACTCCAAAAATCTTTTAAACCCTGAAATTTCTGAATATTTCGATTTCTGGAACCACTTTACAGATAACTTGTGTGAGTCTCTAGAAACTCATGAAAACAAATCTCCACACAGGAAGATAGAAATGTAAAGAACAATATCAAATATTATACAATTTAGCCCACCCTTCAGAGCTTGTTTCCTCAGCCTGGTGAACTACAAAGCCTGATATAGTACATGCATATTGATAGGAGAGAAGCTTTCCTAGGGAGAAAATCAAATTAGTATTAAATTAACAAATAAAAACAAAGTCATCTATTAGTGTAACGTAGGTATAAATTAGGTAGGAACCAAATGCTCTGATGTGTGCAATTAGAGGACTCTATCCTGGTGGTCAGGTTGTATGGGAAATACTAATTAAAAAACAATTTAAAAATTATTTTTGCAAGGATTAATTTTTAATGGACTAGGTTTAAAGAGCCTAATGGATTTACTTCCCAACTGAAACTGAATCTCGAGATTCTATTAATCAAAACTGCTCCATTCCATTTACATCAGAGATTTCCAGGACTTTGACCCTGGAAATGTTCATTTAGAGATGACCAAGGCTTTGATTCTCCTCCACAGTGCTAACATTTGTTTTTTGATAACAGTGAAATATTTCAGGCCACAAAGTTACCTCATTTAAAGAATTTTTATCTTTGCTGTGATCTACTTCAGATAATTTTTTTTTTTTTTGGCTTTTTGAGACAGGGTCTTGCTATGCATTTCAGGCTGGCCTTGAGCTCACTTTTGTAGTCCAGGCTGGTCTCGAACTCACAGTGATCCTCCTGCCTCAGCCTCCCAAGTGCTGGGATTACAGGTGTGCGCCACTACGCCCGGCTCAGATAAATTTTGAAAGATACTTTACTCCATCTGTTTCTAACACAATAAAGGTAAAATTTTGCTAACACCTTGATATTATGCTGATACACGATATCATGCTGAGTCATTTTCCACACAATACTGTTAAGTTCTTCTAGCATCTTGATATCATGTTGATGTATGGAAAGAAAATTTAAAAGTAATTAAGCCTTGATTACATTTTCATTTTTAACTCCAATGTAGCTGAATGTGTTTAAGTTTCATGTTTATAGTACACATCAACTTTTTTGTAAGTAAACAAAAAATTTTGTTTATGCATCTGGCAAAAAAATAGTAATTGTAATTTGAACCCTGACATTTTACAAGATCTTACAATGGCTCTTTCAAATTTGTTACAATTAAATTTCATGTGTTTCTTGTAGCTAATATATAGCTAGATAGCATCAAGTTTTTCTTACTTTAACCTAATGAAGAATATCACTTGATAAATGAAGCATGTGCCTTACTTCACCTGAAAGTGTTCAAACTTTAATACAAGTTTCATTCAAGCATTACTATGAGATCTCACAGGAGAGATACTGCCTTTCCTTTCTTCATTATGCAAGGCAGGTAACCCCAGTGATAGCAGACTTCTTTAAGGCCAGATTGGCTGAGTTTCACTATAGACTTTTCAACTATGTGTCCATGGTAGATAGAGCAGTTTCCCAGGATTGTGCCTGCTATACCAGATGAAAGGCTTTGAATTCATTACTTACTGTAGGGTACTTGACAAGATTGATTTGTCATTTACTTTGTGTCCAAGCATCTATCTGAAAACAATTCTCTTCTGAGAGTTTTCTGAATCAAGAAAAAGCATTGCAAAACATCTCTAGCCTTTATTCCTGATGGCTCTCTTCACCAAGATAAATAAAATTGCCAATTATTCTTGGTAAAGGCTTCAACGGCAGCAAGCGTTTGCTCAGTTAGGTTAAATTAGTGTCCCAAAATAATACAAGTTCCATTATATGAATTTTTAAAATTAAAATGATTTTATTTCTAATTAATGAAAATCATAGTATTTTCATAGGGGTGAAAACTTTAATACAAACTTACCAGACGAGAATGATCTAATTTTGAATGGCTTTCATGTTAAATAAAATTCATGTGCTTTAGAAAACAGTAAATTAACACTATCACCAGGAACATCTTAACCATCAAGCAACTATTAGTTAAAAGTGTAAGACTGGCTCCTAGTCTTGTTGTTTCATGATGAGAGGAAATGTAAAATACCAGAATCTATCTCAAGCTGAAATCTCAGCATTTAAGAAATATTTTGACTGAATCCAGACACACACACTTGAATATGCATGATTTCTTTTCTATAACAAAGACAAAGTATACATAATTAAAGAACAAAATAAAAGATAATAGGTACCAGAGATAAGCCTTCAGCTCATAGTCAGCATTGATTTAATTCCTTTTCCCTGTGCATTATTAGCTGAATTGAGGAAAAAGAAAAAAAACCATGACTTAAAGACATAGATGTTAGGAAATTAGGTTATTTCTGATGTTCATAATCCAATCGTTTATATTTTGAGGGTCTTAAAGTTGATAAGCTTCAAACAGACTCAATGCAATGTTACATTTTATATTGTCTCCAGTTTTGCACACAGTTGAAGATTTTTTTCTAGATTTTTTTTTTGTACTTGGGATAGGACTCAGAACCTTGAGGTTGTCAGGCAGGCCCTATGCCTCTGAGTTATAATCCTAGTTGAAGGATTTTGAAGAGCAGTTACCTATATTTCTATTTCACTCTATTTCTAGTAATGAAAATATTCTAGAGGTGAAAAAAAGATGTAGCTATTAAAAAAGAGTAGATAATAAAAGTCTGCAATTTTATTTACAAGCCTGTAAAGTTAAGGCCATGTGAGGAGTCTCTCAAATTTTATTCTGATTATTTCTACCCTACTTAATTTTTTTTTATCCTGATAGATTTCTTCTCCCACATTTGGAGAATTGCTTCATCCTGGATTTTGCCAATGTTGAGTGCGAATGCATATATCTGACAAATGAACTTAGTTTTATTTTTACATTAGTGATTTTACCACAGAAAAATTATTTTCTTGACTCACCTTATTTCAATTATTTTTTTCCTCCACATTATATTCCACTACTAGCCTCAAGCAAAATATTGCAAATGGTTCATGGCAGAATTGCTCCATAAGTATGAGTAATGGAATGAGGAGCAGTAGCTGCGAAACAGGGCTGCTCTGCGACCTAGGCGGGCACTGGCATGGATGCAGGAGTAGCGACTGTATGTACTTACCTAATTCCTAAATATTTTTCTTATATCTTAGAGAAAAGGAGCAATAAAGCTGATTGCTTGAAGAAAAGACAAGAACAAACCTGGAAAACTGGTCCTCAATGGAAATAGGACAGGTTTAAATCTTTAAATTGTGTTCTCTCTTCTCTCAGAGAGGAGGCCTGGCTGGAGCACTTCATTGTACTCTTTAAGTTCACCATGTCACTGTTGTTTGTACAATAAACATTGTGTCCCCATGTTTAGAAGTGGCTCCACTCAGTTTTTGCTACTGTTTTAGACTGGAACTGCTTGTTGAAATGGCTCACACACAAACCCTAGCTTCTTCATCAGGGTAATTTTCATGTATCCTGTCAGTTTTCACTGTTTGAAGAAAAACTCCAAGTACTTACAGGGTTGAGTACAACAGTGAAGAAAAGTTCCCCTCCTTGAATACTTTTGTCTAGCTCTTTAGGGCCTCCTGGATATTCTTTGTAGAAAATTGTATGAGTGAAAAGACCACAGGTCTGTCTTGGAAGAACCTGAATGAAAAATGAACAAGGTGAAAAAGCTCCTTTCAGCTAACATCTTTATGGAAAACATTTTCTCTCATTAAAAAATGGTTACAAGGTGCTACTTAACTCTAGACTTGAAAAAATCTTCCTGCTTTTGAAAAGACAAGATGAGAAGAAGGAATCATGAAACACACTGCAAAAATACTTTAAACTAACATATACTTTGAATTATTTATTTCCACTTTAAATCTCAAAGTACTTTCTAGCTTTTTTGTAGAAAGAGTGTAATGACTTGGAGTGTAATGTTTTAGTGTCTTAAGAATTTAAAAAAGGAAAAATTACACTAAAAAACCTGAAATTAACTGTGTTACATTGGAATCTTTATTGCAAAAATGCACACAATAATACCTTCTGCCAAATTCTATATATGCTTCAGAAAATTACATCACTTATTAACTTAGTGTGCCTTGTAGAAAATGACACTTAATTTAGAACAAATATCTAAGACATAAATCACAACATGTGCTTTAGCCTGAAAGAACTACGCAAGATGTAGTAAATGCTCAAAATTCTAGGTGTGAAACCTAGTTCCACAAGCTAAAAAAAAAAAAAGATTCGTATTTGCTAATTTATTCTTAGAAAGTCTCATAAATAATCAATGATGATTAATAATCATTTAGCTAGTGAAAAGTCTTCTTTTCATCCTTTGTACATTAGAACTACCTTGAAGTCACAGGTAATCAGTAAATATACATTTTGGGAAACTGCACATTTTTATGATCATACACAGGTAAGTCTGTTGCCTGTGTTTTGCAAGCACACAGATTTTCAGTGTATTGTTTTCATTCTTTTTTTAATCCTGTGAGTTTGTCACTTATCACTGAAGAAAGAAAGCACAGCTGCAAGTTCTGGTATAAATATGATCAAATATTGGTATAAATATGATCAAATAGTTACTAGCATACCTATTACACTGTAAAATTGAAGTCAGCATAGTCATTACTGCAAATTATCTGTTGGAAGAATCTATCTTAAAGAGAAAAAAATTAGCAAAAAGAACTTGAACAATTTTTCCAAGCCACATTTATAAATATGGACATATAAGTCCATTTGATTTAGTAATATTTTTAAAATATTACCTGTTCAGGACATCTATGCTTTGTAGCCATCTACATATATAGAAGATATTTTTATTTTAATTTGAATATATTTTGTAATGCATTTTTATCTAGTTAGAATGTTTTCTCAGGAAATAATTCTCAGTTCAATTAATATATCATATATTGTTGAATAAATAAAAATTATGCATCCTATTGTTTTAGTAAATTGGTAAAAGTTACATGATTAGAAATTATTTTATCTTGGAATAGTTCAAGAATTTCTATTTATTTGTTTATTTATTATTTATTTATTGTTTTGTGGAACTGGGGATTGAATCTATGCCCTTTTGTTTGCCAGGCAAGCATTTATGCTACTGGGCTATCTCCCCAACCCCAAAGAATTTCAATTTAACTTATGGAATATTATCTTTCTTTGAAAACAAACATTTTGAAAATATTATATATTGTTAGACATAGATCAACAACAAAACAGGACTAAAATAAAAGGTATTTTAATTGAGTTAAATATATTTTCTTTTTGGTTGGGCACAAGGGATGATAATCCTTATTTTTTATTTTTGTGGAACCAAGGATTGAACTCAAGCCCTTGCGCTTGCCAGACAAGCATCTATTCTACTGAGCTATCTCCCCAACCCTTACATTTTCTAACATGTCTTGAAAATGCTATTTTATAGAAATCAAAACTTTCTAATATTTCTTCATTTACTTAACAAATACTTATTCCAAGCTCTGTACTAATCCATGAGAGAATATGAAGACGAATACTTTCTACATTTGAAGAACTTAAGATATATTTTGAAAAGCTAAATGACAAAATGACCACATGTGATTAAATGTCAGGTTAGTGTTATATTTTTAAAGCATATAACTTTAACTAAATCACTTTTAGGATTCAGTTTGATTGTCTTTTTTGGAAAATTATGAAATTTTATGGAAAATACACATAGAGCTATTGGCAAAACTCAGTTGCTCAGGTAATTTTCTGCTAAGTGGCGAGAGAAACGAAAAATAATTTCTTTGTCTTCTTAAATTATTTGAATTTGAACACAGAGAACAGGAAATTTCAGGCTTTCCCTGTAATTCTAGGAAGGACTACTGTTGAGAGTCTAAGCATCATCACGAGTGGCGGTGAATGGCTAGGTGAAGCAGTGGACCACTCAAGAGGTAATCAGGAGGGTCACAGGGGTCATCATAGCCAAGATATTTGTCATAATGCCCTTGATACATAGGATTTTATATTCCCAGGAGAATACAGGAAATCAGTAGAGTGAGATCATTGCAGGCTGAGTTTGTTGGTGAGCTAACCTATACCACGAGGCTTTACAGTAAACTATGTATGATGTCATACTGGATATTGAAGAATAAAGGATATAGAACTAGGGAATTGCTAGAAATTCACCCAAGGTGAAAGAATGGTAAAACATTCCTAAGCAGCAACACTACTGTAGGCCTATTTGTCTGAATGAGTGTAGAAGTTGTACAGAAACAGAGGAAAGTAAGGTAGATTTAGTTCAGCCTGCTTTTAAAACTTGGAAGAGAGTAGAAGGGCATGGGAACAACTAATAAAGGTTAGAAATGTCATAAAGGTCCAAGTGTTGGCGCCAACCATGGTGGACTGTGGTGGCGCTTGTGGGGTGCACGCAGGCTGTGAATAGACAAGGAGGGAATTAACACAGTAGTTAACACATGAAAACCAAAGCCATTAATTAACATACTGGCTGTTCTAGAGCACATGAAAAGAGATTAGAAGGAATTACTGATGGTATTTGGACACTGTTTAGAAATGGGGTCTCTGTGTGATGTTCAAATTGCAGAACTGGATTGGGAAGAGCAGCATCAATAGGTGACAAGGGAGGAGAATGAAATTAAGTCTTTTGAGTTCGACTTATGAGTGGGCCATTAAATTTTTTCACTTCACATTAAATAGCAAAAGATATTCCTGACCTAAGGTCTATATTTCAGTTCCTTGCTCATTTTTTTCTTTGCTGTCTGTCACTGAAGGCACGCTGTGGTATCAGATTGTATCTTTATTTGGATGGATCCTAGAGTTTCCTCTTCACCTCATTGAATTACCAAGTGCTTGCTGAACATTTCTCCCTTGGAAATTCTTATGCAAGCACTCACAAACCAAATATAGAGGCTCTTTATGAAAAAGTGGAGCCACGAGGACAGCCCTGTCAAAACAAAATATCTTTCAGAGCTTTTATGACTTGTAAGATTCATGCATTTATAATACAGGTAAAATATTGTTTTTAGGAAAAACACAAGCTGAACCTATCTCAGGGGAAATACCCTAGCAAGTTTTCTGGCAGTACAGAAAAGAAACAAAACAGAAAGAAAAAGAAACCCTTTAGTCTTTATAGATCTATATTCACTATTAGGAGAGTGCCTATTACTTTGAGATGACAAATGAGCATTTGGGTACTGTGTAAGACAGGTCTTTAAAATTCTCCCTAGTCAGAAGGGCCAGCAGCTTAAGGGATAGTAAATTCATTTCCTTACTGGCCAGACAAAAGGTAGGCAGAGATAAAATGTGGCCATTATATGCTCACCTAACATCTGTAACATTGGCTGACTGAGAGAAGACTTAAGATGTGAATTGAAACAAATAGAACTATAGCCAAAAAATAGCATCCACTCCAGCTATTAGGAGAGCCGCTCTTACTGTTTTAGTATTTTCCTTGGATTTTCTGGCTTGGGAAACCTTAAGATGCAATTATTATTATTGTTTTTTTTTT